>SMGT01011603.1:95885-106224 GCA_004794575.1 Lanistes nyassanus
GGCAGTGGGCTTGGAGAAGGAAGGGGGGATGGAAGGGGGCCGTGGCTTGTTGTTCTGGACTGGTGGTGGCTAGGTGGTCGCTTTCCTGGCGCGGCTGGAGGAAGGTGGCTGCCTGTGGCTTGAGTGGTGGAGCGCTTGGTGGTCGACCCTACTGTCGCCCTATTCCTACATTCTGTTTATTTCTACCTTTGTGTTCGCCTTTTACTTTTAGTGCTGTACAGTTTACGCTTATAGTTCACTTGGTGTATTTTAATGGTTTTTACCCCCTTTTTATTTAATTTATTATTATTAAATATATCTGACGTCTGGGTAGGCGTTAACTACCTGCGCTGTCAGATCCATTATGTATTGTCTTAAGTTTGGGGGAGGATTTAGAGACGATTTTAGATTGAAGTTAAGGTTTAGATTGTGCAGAGCATTGTTAAGTGTATCCCTTTCCTGGCTGTTTATGCTGCACTCTAGCAGGACATGAGGAGTGTTAAGTCTGTCCCCACAGCTGCAGGTCACTGGGTCCTTACGAATAAGATGGTATTCTCCATTTAGTCTCATTCTGGCTATTCTACTTTGGTTGGCTCTGTTGGAGTGAAAAAGTGTGAGCTCGCTACTCGGAAGTTCTTTTAGTTCTCTCCTGGTGCCTTTGGCTTCCTTTTTATACTTTTCATCCCACTGTATTTTCATAGCTGGTTTAATCGCTATTTTACTCTCTTCCGCTGAAATGGGTACGTTTATCTGGATGACGTTTGTGGTCGGATTGTCTTTTATTGCTAGTTTAGCCAATCTATCTGCTGCCTCGTTTCCTTTGATTCCTACATGCGATGGTACCCAGAGAAAGTTTATTTGGATTACCATGTTATGAAACTTACTAAGAAGGTTTAGAAGTTCGTATATTATGTCCATTCTTAGTGAGGACTGGTTGTGGAGTGCCGAAAGTGAATCAGAGACAACTAGGAAGGATTTTTCTACTGCAGATTTTCTGTTTTGTAGTGCTATAAACCTTAGGGCAGTGTGTATTGCTACGGATGTGTGGCTAGGGAGCTCTGCATAGACTCCTATTCCTGTGGTGTGGATGGTCGGGTCATGCGAGCCGTCTGTGTATATAGGGGAGTGGTCTTTATAGGTAGTGTTGAGTTTCTGTCTGAATTCTTCGAGTATTTTGATGAGCTCAGTTTCTTTGTTATAATTGGTGAGGTCCGTGTCGATCTGTGGTGGGTTTAGTGTCCAGGGAGGAATTTGTGGGCCTGTGCCTGGGTATGAACCTTCGATGTTAATGTCTGCCCCTGGTGTGTGTTCTGTTTCCTGCGCGGATTTTTTTTTTTTTTTTTTTTGCATGCTTGGTTGTGGGGTGGGTTGTCCTGTGCGATGTTTACGCGCTGTTGTGTGGACCTGTTTGACTGGGTGATCTGCAGGTAGGCACTGTATCTTGTAGTAGTAATTGGCTGCCCTTTCCTTAATTATTAGTTCTGTAGGTTTTTGTCCTGTCTCTGCCAGCACTGCTAGGTATGGGGTGCTCATCGGGACTCCTAGTACTACTGTGAGTGCCCTTTTATAGCCCTGTACCGATTGAAGTTTCACTATATGACTTGCCCTAAGGTGGATTAAGAGAGGTGCTATCGTACATACGTTTTATACTGCGTGTACATTGAAGAAAGAATGGGAACGAAACAACAGACATAAAGAGGGGTTAAAGTTCAGCTTGGATAGGGAACAAGGGAGGGGGGAGGAGGAGACTCTTTAAGCATGGGGGGAGTGGGAGTGGGGATGTGTTTTTCAACAACATCAAGCGTGGTGGTTTAATTCTACCCTAGGCATTTCGAGCAAGTCACGTTATGGATTTACGTAAAAAGGCCATTGCCATTTTTAAAAAAATCCATTTCATGTGTTCCAGGTCGTGTCCTTTCCCGGAACTCCAGTCGCGGCAGGGGGAGTCAACTCAAGGTAGACTGACCACTTTGATTTTGAAAGCTAGCCACAACTAAAAAATCCGGTGTGGGATTGTGAGCCTTTGCGTTTGTGCGCTTTTATGTGCGCGCATGCGTGTTTGCGTGCTTGCTTTCGCTGTACTAGAGGTCACAGTGGCTCTTCCTATGATTCCCTCATCCACATTTAGATTTATTTCAACAAGTAACCCTTGCTGGTAGCAGGGCGAACGTGTCTGTACTGTTGAACGCCAGACTTCATATACTCATGACTTTATTTAGATATTATGAAGAAGCGTAATAACTTGCGTAATCCCATTTTAAACTGCTTGATAGGCCTGGCCAGTAGTTTTGTCCCGAACATTTTTCAGACATCACCACTGCTACAGGAGAATTTCCTGGGCAGTGGTGATCTGCTACATATAACATGGTGATGTGGTAAAGTAGAGGCTGACAGACGCCAGCCGTTGATGTCTGCAGAGGTCGCAGCCCAGGAGCCCCCGAAGCCTGTGGTGCGGGCGGAACACGCTTCCAGCGAGGGCGACAACGAGAGCTCGACGCACGAGAAATCGGTTGAGAGCAGCAACCCGGCCGACAACCACCCCGTGCTAGCGGGGAACCTGCAGCCCACGGTGAGCTGGTCCCGTCATCAGGAGACTGCACGCCGGTTAAAAGGCCAATGAATGGGGGAGCTGCACAGACGCATCATCTTGAAATATGCGGTTGAAGATTTTTGGATAGTTTTGGTGATGCTGCCAGTTAGGGGCGGGGTGGAAGTTGGATGTAAAGGGAAGAGGGATTTCATGCTTTCTATAGAAAACTTGTCAGAGTCGGAAAGTTAAGAACATTGTTGTATGACACGTAAACCTGGTGCAGACAGGAACACTGGCATCACAGAATCCCAGAGTCACTACGGCAGCTGTCCGGTGTCGTACGATGCTCTTTGACAGGACGATCTCATTCTTACGGCGTCAGGACATGTTTAACAAAGATTATACAAGGGTGGGGCGCAGAGTGGCGAAGGAATGAACGAAATCCATGTAGGAACAGCCTCGGGGACTGGGCGAAACGCCTTGCTTGCAAGGAAAATGTGGGTGGGGTCAGTTCATAACATGCCGCCCGAGCTACTTAATTCTAGACTGGACTACAACCACAATTACTTTGTCGGAGATCGGCCCGTTGTCGGCTTGTTAGCCAGCCAAACTTTAAGGCACGTTAATCCGTGGCAGCCTTGTGAGCCGCGACTGTGCTTGGGCAGCCTAATGATTGAGTGTCCGATAGCTATCACCTCGTGATGGCTGTTAAGCGGCGTAAAGTTTGATTGTTGCTGGCAGCCTCGCGATGTGTGACAAAAATAAGGTTGCACTACAGCGTTTGAAGAATGCCTAGAAGTCGCACAACGCTTAAAAGGCTTATGGCAGCCTTTGGTATAACGCGATGGACAAGTGTTTGGCACCTTTGTTAACGTCTGATGAATGCTGAACGTTTCAACCATGTCGCTTGACGAATGTTTTTCAACTTTATAACATTTGACGAATACTTGGCAACTTCTAACTAAGGTTTGATTAATGTTTGAAATGTCCTCGTAAAATGTGATGAATTGTGGCAGTCGTATGTAAGTTGTTCTAGATATGCAGTCGTATGTAAGTTATTCTAGATATGCAGCAGTAGTACGAACGCGCGGTGTCTTGTGCCGTTTCAGCAGGTGTTGACAGGCGCACGTGGGGGGAGCGAGGGGGCGCCCAGCGGGGAGACCCATGGTGCCTGTGGCGGCATAAAGGACTGGAGGCCACAGACAGTAGCCGACGTGCTGCGGATGCAGGTGAGTACTGTTCAGTCTGAAAACAGTGGACAGAGGAGGTCCGTCTGCGACTGCCGTTCGAAAATCGCCTTAAGCGACTTCCAGCCCCCAGGGGCGGCGATTGCGGGTTCATCTGAAAGGGAGATAATCTGCCTGTTGGGCAAGTTACAGTGTCTCACACCAGGAGAAAAACAAATATTTTAAGTAACAATCCATTTTTCAGCCACCGAAAACAGCCTTTCTAAAGCCGTGACAGCTGCCGTTCAGAAGCTGTAGTTGGATTTGCAAAATGAACACATCAAGACCAAGTGTTTTGGCAGCTTTCTTTCAGAAACTGTAGTTAGATTTGCAAAATTCATGCGTACGGCGAACAAGTGGTTAGTTCCCTTTCAGAAACTGCCCTTAGATTGTAGTTAGACTTGTAAATGGAATGTGCACTTAAAACATGATTTCAGAAATTATAGATAATCATACGTAAATGGAAGACGCACAAAACACGTGTTTTGGGCCCATCTCAGAAGCTACAGTTAGAATTGAAAAATGAAGATACAAAACAAGTATTGTAGAATTCCGTTCCTTCGAGAAAGTGCACCAAGTGTAAGTGGTCCACAGGTTTGAAAATACGCGCAATTGTGACACGGCAGAATTCACTAGGTACTTAGAAGACCAGCGACAAGCTGTGCTTATTCCTCACTCAATAGAGAGAACAAATATTCAAGGACCTTTGCATCTTTGCCCACAAAGTAAATGTCCAAAACGGTGAAAGCAGAACACGTCTTCGGAACCAAATATTCAAGATGGTCGTGTGCAGAAGATCCTCGTGACGCAGAATCCTTGTGGGACAACGGTTCTGTATTTTGTAGGCTGTGATTAGTAAATTGTAGAAATACAAAGGTTCGGGTGCGTGAGGGCTTGTGTCTGCACTTGGGTAATAAGGGGGATTTGTGGGTCGTAAGGCTCTTTCGCCCCTGTGTAATCTACGTGCACCTTGATGTACAAACTGGCGATACAAAACCTCGCATGCAACCCGTGGGTCAGGTACCCATTCACAGCGGGGTCATCTGGGGGCAGGTGTGGTGCAGCACACGGGTACCGAACCAGCTTCTTCCGATTAGGAAACCTGCGCTCAAACCACTGGGGCATTGGCTTGTCCTTCTGTCTCTAATTCTCGCCACTGTTAAAGTTATTTCCCTTTAGCCCGCGGCCCCTAGCCGCCGCGCTAAGCTATGGCGGTTCACAATTAGAGCATTTAGATGTTTTAGGCTGCACGATCTCTGCACTCGAAGTCCTTGATCCCTTACACCTCCCTCTCTATTCACTCTCTCCTGTCTGCCCCTCCCCCAACACGTCTTATGACAGGCGTAGAGCATCAGCAGAGAGAGAGAGAGAGACATCTAAGAAGCAGTGGCCACTGTCTTCCATAGGAGACAGAAAGCTTGTTTATTTTTGAATAAAAAGTGGATGCTGACAAAGCAGAAAGGTTTGCTTGTAAAGAGCAATTGTCGTTTTCATAAAAGATAAAGATGTAATGACTTGTTGATTATAATAACGCGCACGTAGACACCCATAAACACAGTGGCCCACCCTCCACCGTGGGAGCAGGTGCAATTGAAAACATGGTGTCGCAGCGTCGCTAATAAATCCTGCGGGAGATTGAAATAAGACAAGGGTCCCTTCTGCTGCACGGTTCTTGCCGCCGCCTGCACTGTGGCTGGCAAGATCGGAGCGGACAAGCAGCGGCTGGCGGCCTTGGGTCGCAGTGGACAGTGTGGTGCCAGTTTCTTCTCTTTATTCTTTATGACTTTTCTTTTCAGTTTCCTTTTTCTTTCCCTTTTGTTTTCTTTCCTGAACCGGGTGCAGTGGTTACTAGGGAAGTCGTGCAAAAATGTGGGAAGATGCTTAACCATTTCCAGTCCTGGGAAAAAGAACGGAAAAACTGTTTTGCCCAGCAGGTTTTGGAAAAGTAATTGAAAAACTGTTTTGCCCAGCAGGTTCTGGAAAAGTAATGGAAAAACTAAAACCCCAAAATATTTCCTGTGTGACAGCTATACGTCTGTCTTTGAGGTTTAGGTTACAGCCATCTCTAATCCACAGGGCTAGCTTGTACGAGTGTTCGTATCATCTACTTCCGGTCATAAGAGCGGTCGTAAGGCCCGTTCGCCCTGTGTATTTTACGTACACCCTAACGAATGAACAGGAGATAAGAACGCTCATGCAAGCCAGCCCAGAACAGTAGCGCAACGCTAAGCGAAGCACAAGGTGCTCAACAACACATCAGGCAAAAGATGCGAGAGACAAAAGACGGGAAAGACGATGTCCCTTCGTACAAGCCATGGTGTGTGTACATTCGGAATCCACTCTTTTCATGCATCATCCAGTGACACCTTGCTTTACCTCACACTCGGCTAACCAGTCGAGACAGGGACGAATAAGGACAGGCCATATTCTCCAGCTGTCATTACCTCTACTCCCTCCCGTCCCCTCATAGCAGCAGGGTTTGACACTTCCGGCCAGGCTTATCGTAACGCCGGGAGCTTTTTGCTGTAGACGTTATCAAAGCATTGGCTACCAGATGTCGTCGCATTTCTGTTGCTGTTGTGGCGGGACTTCCTACTGGTGCCTGTATCCCTTTGTTTCTACGTGTAGACGTAATAAACAGGAATATGCTTTCTGAGATAAGCTTCTTGAATGTACAATGAACAAGAACTGTTCAAGTTAGAAAACTTATTTTCTTACCGAAACAGAACGCGTTTTACATTGATCTAGACCGCTATAGTGTAAAAAGTGTTATGGTCGGTGTTCTCGAAAGTGTTCAAATGGCCGGAAAATCTATAAATAGTGTTTTGATAATGTTACAAACGTGTTCCAACAGCAACTGTTCAGTCAGGTAGGGGCATGTTTAGAACTCTTAGAAAACATGCAACATACGCCTTATACACGCAGCACATATTTTGCACCTGCTCTTTTTTTTTACATGTAAATAGTGTTTAAAATATTTAGAGTGTCCCCTCGTTGGACAGCCGTCGTGGTATTCATACCTACAGCCAACTGTTTCCCCAGGTCATCTGCGTGAAGACAGAACACATGATGACAGCAGTCAGCCAAGGTACTTTTTGTCTCCAGGCTTGGTCGGCTGTGATCTTTCAGTCTTAAATAGCAGACCCAAATAAGATACTTCAACATCAATCACAAAGATGAAATATATACTCGTCTGTGGGATGAATTATTAGTCCTACGTGATCAAGATTCTGACATGGGCTTATGCCACTCATTGTTGATGTAGACCGAGGAAATTTGAGGTAAACGAGATGCCAGTGGGTCAAGATTATGTTACTCAGCTTGCACTGTCTTTCATGCGAAACAACAAAAAACTGAGGGCTGAACCAGAATGCCGCGGGTCGGCTATAGCGTGCTGCTGGTAGTGTCATACCAAACGATATTTGCAGTCACAGGACGACAAATTGAAGAGACATATAATTGTTACCTGATCCCCAGTGTCCGAGACTGAATATTGAAAAGATACACCTACGCACTAACTTTCATCTTGAGGCGGGAAGTATCGGGTTACAACGCTGAACCTCAATACTTTTTTTCTTAGTCTCCCCTCTCCCCAACTCATGAGGTGGGTAGAAGAGTGAAGGCTTTCCAGATGGAGAGTAAGCACATGGTACATTGTAAACAAGAAGTGTTCAAGTTAGAACACTTATTGTTACCGAAACAGAACGCATTTTGCATTGATCTGAAACGCTTTAGATGTGTTGGTACAAAACTAGGATCAAAGGACTTTGGTCTGTGTTCTCGAAAGTGTTCAACTGGCCGGAAAATCTATAAATGGTGTTCTGATGTTCCAAATGTGTGCCAGCACCAAGTGTTCAGTCAAGTAGAGCATGCGAAGAGCACGTCGAACACACCTTACATACTATTTACGCACCCAGCACGTACTTTGCTTTTTACATATTTTAAGTGTTAAAATTATTGAGTGTGTAAGAACACTTCCCACTATGAGGAGAGTGGGTCCCATTACTAAGCTACGCACTGGAAAAAAACACTGAAAGCTACAGTGAGGTGCCCGGTGCGGACAGGCAGTTTAATGTTCTGGGGAAGGCCAAATGGAATCTGCACAATGTTTCACTCCAGGAAGTAGTCCTTGACCACTCCTTGATTCAAACTAGTAGCAGCCACATGCCAGACTGCAGTTCTACCCGTAGAGCTATCCGGCCCACCCATCCACCACCCACCCACCCCGGCAGTTATTAAGAAGCAGCAGCTTTAAACATTCTGTCAACGTCCAGCTATGGATTAGCTACGACAGACCATTAGCTGGCTGTTCCAGTTTACTCCCACCGTAAGAAGGATTTGTCTTGGAGGGACTGAGACTGCAGTGGCCTTGAGACGACGCACCGAATTCCCCAGCATCCTAAGGGCACCGCACCGTGCCAGTGATTAAAAGCAACGTCTGGAGTCAGCAGCAAGGGAAGTAACTGGGTCTTCTTGGGGGAATTAACTGGTGGCCCGCCAGATCACGCAGGGCTACGCTAAACTCGGGCAAGCTCAGGCTGCCTTGCATGAGTGTTCGTAGACGTTTTCCCGGTCATAAGAGTAGTCGAAAGCCCCATTCGCCTTGCGTATTTTACGTGCACCTTTCGTATAAACAGGAGATACAGAAAACGCTCATGCAATCCAGCCCCGAAACGGACGGGGTGTGGTGCATACAACCACCAGGGCTTACAAGCACTTTCAT
The DNA here is from genome assembly GCA_004794575.1 of Lanistes nyassanus. Classification (NCBI taxonomy): domain Eukaryota; kingdom Metazoa; phylum Mollusca; class Gastropoda; order Architaenioglossa; family Ampullariidae; genus Lanistes; species Lanistes nyassanus. The sequence goes on from SMGT01011603.1 coordinate 104,344, forward strand.
TTACAGGTCGTCTCCTGCATGCAAGCCAACGTCGGTCGATTGTTGCGGCGATTTCGTCAAACAAAACCTGATCTTAAAGTTATGCGGGGTTTGCACGGTTCGACCACAATTAGTCGACATACAGATGGCGCACTCCTGTCGCAAAAGTGTTGGCACCAATCAACAGCGCCACCACGCGGTGAGCGCTTGCCACAAATGAGGTCTGCTATCACTTCACATATGAAACTTTTTTTGGGAACCAGACCACCCCACAAATTGCTGCTCGGCAATCAGCTGCTCGAACAGCCAAGGAAATGCACAGGATTTTCTTACATTCGTTTCGCCAAAAATAAGGAAAGTTAAGCCAATAATTTCTGCACAGAACTTGTTACGAATTGTCTATCGTAAACACATGGAGACATGAAAAGTACGTGATCTATGGACTATGGTTGGTTCGTGTGAGGACCAGATTTGTACGTATCCAGTTTTATGCCTATATTTATATAGGTTTGAACTGTGTCGGTTGGTTGGCTGTTTGCTGGTTAACGTCTCACCGCAAACTAGGTACATATCAAGACGGTGTTGCTTACACAAGTTGCTGCCACACTAGGATTGCTGTCCCAACACAGGCTTCAGTCCCACCCAGTCACATTATACTGACAGCGGACCAACCAGTCCTAGTACTGTTCCCTATAGTGCCAGGCGTCTGGCAGGGCAGCTACTAGATTGCCAATTTTTAAGTCTTAGGTATGGCTCGGCCGGGATGCGAACCACCGACCTCCCGCCTCGGAAGTGGACGCCTTAACCACTAGACCAGTAAGGTGGTCAGATCTTGAGAGACTAGGTGCACAGTTAGATCCCGACATGTAAACTCTAGAATTAGGCTGTATATGCTTTGTTTTAATTGTAGTATTAATTGGTTTTCATTCTTTCCAGATGCTGCATTTAAAAAATAGAGATGTTCTGGACATAATACTTTTCTGCAGTGTATCACAGACGGTATAATCTAAGACCTGATAATTTGGCAAGACAATATTGTATGACCTCCCGTGCAAAGTGCCACGCGCCAGCCGCTAGAGGCGCTGCCCGATTTTGGCTTCAGTTTTGTTCCACGTTTTAGTGCCCACTCTACCATCTGTTTGTGGGCTGTTGGTGGTTCGACACAGACGCACGAAAGCAGTCGTGTAGAAGTATTCCGGGCGCGTGCACTAAAGACTTCGTGTCGTTTCCAGGAGGAATCGCTTTTCAATAAGGCCTTTCCCCTCCTCTCCCTCCACCCCCGATTTTAGTGAAAATCTGCGTTTGTAAAGAAAATGTTGTTCAGGTTGTTAAGAAAATTAATTATATTTTGCGGAAAACGGCTAGACTAGTTTCTTAAGTGTATTTTCTTCCGACTTGGCTCAGTACGTGTAACAGTTGTGCATTGCTGTCTTACAAAGCCGCATTATTTCGAATCCATTTTTGCAAAAGTTCATCATAACATCAAGAACACATGCTACCATGATATAAAAATTCAGAACATTTTTCGTCTGCTACGTGCCTTCTGTGAAAAATCTGGCATCCCGGGGGTTGACACCACCACCTAAAAACCTCAGCCGTTTCTACTGCTGACATGACGACTGTCTCGTTATCGCGGCTGTTATCTCGTTCTGCAAAGGCGGCTGCCACAGTGTTAGACCACGGGAACTCGCCGAGTCCAGCGCAGTTCACCATAGACTCGCTTATATTAACAAACCGTACGATGAGTTTTTCACCTAAGGTGGTAAATGTTCAGGAGTTTAACTGCAGGTGTGATCAGTAGGTGTACTGAGGGCTTTAGGAGGTCTGCGCTGTGTTTATGCTCTGACGGCGGTGTCGGATCCTGTAAGCGGCGCGATCGTGGAGTGAAGCCTGACGGCTGTG
>SMGT01011603.1:106379-143595 GCA_004794575.1 Lanistes nyassanus
TTGTTTGTTTTTGTCGTCGTCGTCTTCTTCATCATCGTCGCTGTTCGCGCCTATCGGTCCATTCCTCCTCCCCGGCCGGCCCGCCAGTCAGTGTATACATCTCAACACTTGTCGTCATGTCTGTGGTTTCGATTCTTTTTTGTAGGGGGTTTGGAAGTGTTATTTGAGAAAGTGACATCGTGTAAGACATCACTCAGCCAGACGGCGCTGCCTGGCAGACAGCGATAAAGACTGGTTTGTCTGTTGCCGGGCAGACAGCTAGCGGAGCATAACAGAAAAATTGTTGCCAGAGATGATTATGGCTGTGTGCAGGCGCAGTGCCCAGTGGGGGAAGGTGAAGCGGCCATTTGTCCACTTTTATTGCAGACTTTGTACCGTTTGTAAGACATTACATATCACGGAGACTGGTTTGTGCTCATGTGCATATATAGCGTCTGGAAACCCTTTCTTCTGGCCTGTCCATAAAATAGCGAGACAGTTCGGAGGAAGAGGTCATACCAAAGCGCAGTGCGAAGCCAAAGCGCAAATAAACCCAGTCTGGTCTCGTGTTCCGACTTTCATGGCCTCTGTCGGGCGGATCTGAGACTCATCACTGGCCTGTTGTCCGGCCTTGAAGAAAGCCTCACATAATGAGGGTTGCACGGCGTATGCAAGCCATCTGCTGAGTCGAAAACAGTTGTTGGCGTAAGTGGATTGCCATGAGCCTAATCATATAACCCTGAAGAAATGAAGAATAAAGTTATGGAGTAATCACCCCTGTTCTTTAAGTCATGCAGACACTAGCACGTCCTACCTACCGTCTGTTTTCCGTTTCTTTCCCGCTAAACCTCTCGTCTGTCTCTGTAGTTAGATGTGGCCTGCTTGGGTGGTACGCCTGTATTATTTATTTATTATTCGTTCGTCATTACTACATTCTGAAAGGTAGCTACTCAGCAACCCCTTCCATTCCTCTCTCTATTCAAACCTCTTTTCCTTTCTGGGTTCCCTTTGTCCTTTTCATTCCTTCCTTCTCATTCTTAGAGTGTGCCTGCGCGTGCGCGCGTGTATGTGCGTGCACGTGTCTGTGCGATCGTGCGTGGGTGAATGTCGGAGGGACGCACCACTGACCCGCACACATAATTGCCTGTGATCACGCAGAGCCAAACATCGGTAAACCTCTGAGTGACTGGAGCTTTTGGCTTTCCCTACTGCTCCCAGCGCACTGTAGTCTGTACGCAAACCTGCCGCCTGGCCAGTCAAATTACTGTATCAGCGGGAGCCACAAACAGTGCTTCCTCTGTCTTCTTCGATCCCTCGCCAGCTTCGTAAAGCCGGCCTCGAACGACCCGATTAAAAGCAAAGAATTGTGTACAATTTCTCTGATATTCAGGATGATTCTTCAACTAACATTTCAATGGATTGGGAAAAGATCGTTCTCTTAAATTACTTCCTCGCCTCGCCCCAATCCACAGCGCCTTTTTCTTGCTATGAAAAACACGTTTAAAAAAGACTATGGGGAGAGAAGGAATGATTTGTCGATCAGTATTGATTGGCTTGGCCACAGACAGCTAGACTAAGGGTTTCTCGACTGAATGTTATAGTCAGCGTGATCGCACCTTGAACCAGGGTTAACAAACCCTCGTTCAAACTTCCAATCCATATGTCGCCCCCCCCCCCAAAAAAAAAACCATCCCCTCTGCACCCGAAGACCTGTCGGGGTGCAGTTACTGAGTTCAGCGGGTATACCGAGTCTGTCGTTGCTGGCAGTAAGGGATTCGCGTGACGCCAGTTCCGCCTGTATTCCCAGGGTGTGCGGCGTTGGCTTATAGCTGCTGATCACCTTGTCTTTTCAGTGAGTTCCATCGTTTGCAGCATTCGGGGTGTTTATGGTCCCTTACAAACATTAACTTAGCGCAGCGTTTCAGGGTTAAACTTCCCTGTCTCTTTTAGTCTGTGTGCATGAACGCACGCACTCTTGTGTCAGTGAGCAAAACCTTCGAGTCCGTACTCTACTTGCTATATATATATATATAGTTCATAGCGAGAAATGCTTGTTGGTTTCGGCAATGGTTTGATTAAACTATGTCTCACTTCCTCGAAGAACATCGAACCACACAGCGGGCGAGTTAAAAGACTAAGTCCAGTTTGAAGTTGAAGGGAAGTTTACTTGTAGATGCGCGCGTTTTGAAACTTGGATTAGGTACAAAGCTGTTTGCACAAATTGAGTAAGGAGACTGCACAGTTTGCTTAAGAACAAGCTTTAATGATTTAAAAAAACGATAAACCGACTGTTGGATTTGTATGACCTCTATTGCTTTTCTCTCCTTGCCGCTCCACTGTGGGAGTGCGCGGGTGTGTGTGAGCTTGAGGTCGGGTGTCCAAGTTTCAGTGTGTAGCTGTATCTTATTCTGGCTTCTTCATGCTCGCTTTCCTGCATCTCTCCCTCACACACACACACACAGCCAGCGCACACACATACAAAGCAAGCTCTGACTTCATCAGTCTCAGCTATTCACTTGTTCAAAAAGGAAAAGACATTGTCTACAGAACTTTTATTTACAAACGTCAGTTTCTGTGCGAAATAATTCTGACCGTTCCTTTCCTGGGCCAATTTCATAAGTTCTTTGATGCGGTGCCAGAACATGAGAACGAAGACGCCAAGGCGTTCTGCACTTGCAGTGACATACAATGTGACGTGATTAACTGCAAGCCGGCGCTGGACCGCCATCTGGACAATAGGGCCTGATGATGTCGTATTGTGCTCGTGTCGGGACTGCAAGCACGTGCAGACGAAATGCGGATGGCTGCCCCGTCGCGAAGGAGCTCGAACTTTGCTTGGATAGACGCCGTTCAAACAGCCCCAGGGCGTCCTGCCAAGGCAGGACAGTAATTTCTGTAGAGCCGGGCCAATTTACGCGGCTTCTCTGTCTAGATCGATGGAGGATGAATTTCCATTATTTGAGCAAAGAGATCATGTGAGGAAACACATCTTCTGCTGTGACCGCAGAATTAGCTAGTGCTGACGTCATATAGTGTTCGTGAGTTATCGGAGTTGTAGGGATCGTCTGGCAGACAATTTCCGGCTGGCTGGTTGCATTCATTCTCTCTCTCTTTGTCACAAAATACCTTTTTAATATGGCGAAAAGAGCTCCTGTTGCCAAGACTTGTTAGCTGCCGCACAGGGGGTTACATTATCTGTGAAAGTAACAGAGAAGATATTGCGTGGGATATTGATGGATTTTCTTTTTCTCCTTTCTTTTCAAATTATCTCCATAATTTTGACCTTTGTTGTCATGTTCTTTTTGTTTGGTCATCTTCGCAAAGTGAGAGTGGAAGGAGGAGGAGGGGGGGGGGGCGAGAGCAAGTGTGACATAGGACTCGCGCTTGCTTCCCGCCTGAGTCTAGCCTGCTCTCGCCTCCTTCTGTGACATAACACTCTGCATTCCCTGTGACTCTAGTCTGCTCTTGCCTCCTGCTGTGACATAACACTCTGCATTCCCTGAGTCTAGTTTGCTCTCGCCTCCTCCTGTGACATAACACACTGCATTCCCTGAGTCTAGTTTGCTCTCGCCTCCTCCTGTGACATAACACTCTGCATTCCCTGAGACTCTAGTCTGCTCTTGCCTCCTCCTGTGACATAACACTCTGCATTCCCTGAGACTCTAGTCTGCTCTTGCCTCCTCCTGTGACATAACACTCTGCATTCCCTGAGTCTAGTCTGCTCTCGCCTCTTCCTTTGACATAACACTCTGCATTTCCTGAGTCTAGTCTGCTCTCGCCTCCTCCTGTGACATAACACTGCATTTCCTGAGTCTCTGCCCCCCCCCCCTCCTGTGACATAGCACTCTGCATTTCCTGGTCTGCCCACGAATAGACTCATTTATTTTTGTTTTAGCTGAAGTGATAGGTCTGTGACAGGACTGTGTTTTACATGTTGATGTCTTATGATCACTTTATACTGTTCTAGATTTTGATAAACACAGTAACACCCCTTCTAGATGGCACAGAACATTAAATTTTAGAACAGAGATGCATGAACAGTTGTATTAGCGTGAACCGTGTCGGCATGTCAGCCCCCATCTACCCTCTTCCCGCCTCTAAAAGTCTTTAAAAAAATTGATTGAGCATTTCTGTGCTTTGCCTCTTTGGCTTTTACAATTTTTGGTTAAAGTTATATTTTGCTTTTCAGTGATAAATTGAAGATGGATGAATGGATGATTGATTCTTAAAGGGTCCAGCAAATTGCTGGTTCAAAGCAAGATTAGGATGTCAGGATAAATGTTTTCACTTTTAACATTGAAGAAATGTTTTTATTCCAGCTATTAAATTCTAGGTGCATAGTTGGATATTAAATAAGAGAAAAACAATACAGTTTGTTCCAGCTGGCAGAAACAATTTAAAGTTGTGACATTTTAACCTTTGTTGCTTTTACAAAAAGTGATCAAAGAAAGTGGAAATGTCTGTATACCTATACACTGAAAATAAAAGCTTTAAATGGGTGTTTCACTTTGCAGAACTTTGGTGCATTTACTTTATTTACAGTTGGTTGCTGATGCTGTTGTGCAGATGTGTATACTTTGTTTCCGTATTTATGCATGAAATCATCTGTTCAGTGAAACTCTTGAGCCAACTTTGATCAGCTGTTTGTTGTCGGAACCTCTTGAGCAATAGAACGGCCTGGAAATTCATCTTTTTGTTAGAATTGTTGATCTCCCCCAAGCGCTCGTACCCATGCACTCGTGCATTGGTGTTGTTTTGTTTCTGATATCATGGCAGCATTTTCTTCATGAAAATGAGTCGACGAGAGGAATAACAACACACAAAATTGAACACTTTCCTTTGTACTTTCGTCATTCATCGTGTTGTGTTTTCTGTAAACGAAGTGTGCCCACTTTGGTGCTGCCTGAGTTGTCAGCAAATCTGTTGCTTGACATACAACTGATCGCTTCTGTTTTCTACCGCAATCCAGTCTTCCGTAGCACTGAATGGCTGATGACCTTCGGGTGCAGATCTTTATAGACCTGCCGCATCTCTGAGACTTCCTGCGGGTACTTGTACTTTCCTCCACCTGCCATCAGCGTTCAGTGCTGGCTTCAGTGCTCAGTCCACAAAGTATTTTTATACAGTTTCACAGCTATGGTAGTCACTTTGTAACATAATTACCTGTAATGTTCTCTGAGAAGCAATTTCTTTATACCTTGTGTACTTTATGGAAGTGGCAAGAAGCTGTTTTCTTGCATGCTTTACCTGTGGAGATGCATTCATGATATGAACAGGTCTGGTGAAAGGAAGTGGCCGAAAGATCACAGCTCTGCATGCGTCATTGTGTTGTGTTGTTAACTCCGTCCCTAGCAGAGAGACTAACTACACTGTATCCGCATGATGTGTACATAAAGATGGCCATCAGAGCAGGAAGTGGGGGGATGTTTTGTAGCAAACTGGTAATCTTGGGATTCTTTTTGTAGCCATTTTGCTGCCTGCATAATTACTTGTCGAAAGGTGTAACATCAGAAATCGAGTAAAGATCTTCTCCAATTTTAATATTTAGTGGAAACGAGTTACAGTTTGCTTTTTACTTGCTTTCTTGCACTCAGCTTCCAAAGCTCATGAGACAGAACATTTCCTGTTCTTTAGAATGAGCGTGCACATGTTTGTTGGTGCATGCATGTGTGCGTGTTTGGATCCGTGAATCCATATAGATCAATAGTTTCTTTCCTTTTGATAAACTCGCTGTGGAAATTTTATCTTGACACCAGTGTAGAATTTTTTTGAGTGCGAAAGCATTTATCAGATTTATTGTTTTAACAGGGAAATGAGATCTTTGTATTTGTTATGTTTTGCAGTTTATGACGCACAAACAGTTTTCTTCGCTTCTATTTAAATAGCGACACAAAACAAAATGTGTAAAGAGTTGAAGTCATTTGGTTTTATTGGTGACCTGCATCCAGAACATCTTGAGTCAGTGTCATTGTTTCTCAGTAAAGGATGTGGCATAGAGCTTGCTGTGTGCCAAATGGAGGACAGTTGTCCATGGGGTATAGTGGGCAGCTGTGTTTGACTTCTTTAGACAGTCCTTGTCAAATGTGGGTGAAAGTGCTGGTCCCACAGTATTTGAATCAATCATTTGGTATCCGCACGTTTTTCAAGGCTTTCGAATATCACTCCCCCCCCCCCCCCCATTTATCTGAAGACGTACGTGATGTACATTAGCCATGAGTTGTACATTTTGTTTATAGACAGGGAACTATGCATCCACCACACTGTTGTTGGTGTGGATTTTATAGAAGCGACTGGTAGCATAGATCCCCTGAAAGCAGTTGATGGTGCCGATGGTGTTGTAGCTGTAGATGTTCTTACCACCAATTGCTTCAGAAGCAGTTGATGTTGAGAGCCAGCAATGTCACTGTCAGCGACCAGATGATTATGAACCAGCTGCTTGGGGCTACCCTGTATTCAAGGCATCCAGTAGTGCAACCTGTCCTGACACCGGCTTATAGCACTGCTTGGCTGGCCTGGGTCTGGCAAGAACACGTCAGCAGCGGGCCAGAGTTCTCTTCACCGATGAGTCCTGCTTTGTCAGATTGACGATGGCAGAATCTGCTTCTTGATGCCACAGGGTCAGCCTAATCATCATGCCACTGTGAGGGTGTTTGAACCGTTGGGCTGCGGGTACATCATGATTTGGGGAAGAATGGTATGACCTACAGAACACCCCTGCACCGCATGCAAGTCAGCCTGACTGGTGTGGTCTACAGGGGTGGCATTGTGGAGCCCCTGGTTCTGCCAGATCTGCAGGCAATGAGACCAGGCGCCATTCTCCAGGATGACAATGCCAGATCACACAAGGCTCGGGCCGTCACCACCTTCCTGCAGCAGCAAATGACATGCATGGAGTGGCCAGCAAATTCTCTACACCTTAACCTGATTGAGCGCCTGTGAGATGTGCTGGGCTGTACATAGCGTTAACCAGCTGTTCGTTTTACTTCAGCTTGAGTGGCAGGCGAACCCACAAATTACTCTGGGGAGATTGGCTCAGTCCATGCAACAACTGTGCCTTGCTTACATGCTTTCACTCTTTTGACAGTTATTATTCTGTGCTGCGCCTGCTCTGACTTTTGTATATATGGGTCCTTCATCGAGGAGATCTTGCTGTTGCAATGACAATAGCCCATTGAATATGTTGTTGGTCATTACATTAACGAATGAGGTGCACTTCAGCTTCATAGTGACTACTAGTTAGTGGCATCAAGCAGTGCATGCAATTTGCACTGATTTACTTCTTGTTTTTCAAAAAACAATATAGTCATGGACTACGTTTTGACATAAGACTTGCTTAATCCACCCTGTCATGAAGCTGCAGCTTTGCGTTGTCACCTTTTTAAAAAAAACGTTATTTTAATTTAGTTGCTGGATAGATCGACACGTCTGTAACATGTGGCACAAGACTGATCTGGGACTGATTGTAATCTAGCTAGATTTGTCCACCCATTCTTTTTCAGCTGTAGCTTCACCTATAGGTCTTTACTTTGTTCTTATGGTAAGCTGTAGTTTTAGTGAAATCTTGTAGCTACAGCTAATCTGCCCACCTGCGTTTGTCGCTTGTAGCTACAGCTAATCTGCCCACCTGTGTTTGTCGCCGGTAGCTACAACTAATCTGCTTATCGTGGTTTGCCAGATGCAGGGTGTGGACCATCTGTATGCTGTGGAGCCATCACCATGGTGCCCTCACCTGACCAGCGTCCAGCCACTGCCAGCATGTGGCCTGGACACACATGCACCGTGCGACGAGTGTGGCGACCTGCGTGAGAACTGGGTCTGCCTGACCTGTTACAAGGTGAGTGGATGTAGAGGCTTGTGCCCACACCCTTGTATATACATGTTGCTATCTGCCTGATGAGGTTCTTTTCTGGTGGAGGTGACTGTGATTGGGTTACAGCTGTCATTAAACATTAGTGGTCAACGATAATCATCACACAGAGCATGTTGTTTCCAGCTGTCATGGTCACCTATATATCATTATACATAAGCATTCCCCACAACATTCGCCACTCCTCATCACTACAGACTTTCAAACGAAACTTAAAAACTTTTCTTTTTGAAAGTACCTTGACTGACGTCCCGATTGCCTGTCTGCATTAACTTACAACTTTCTCTGTTCATCGTCTCTTATGATACTTTTCCACCCATCTGTGACTGAAGGACAATCTTTTTCCAACCTGTTGGTCGGTGGTGCGTTCATCTCTCCCTCTGTGTGTGTGTTTCGTTGTTTTCACTAGAGTGTCTGTGTCCATCGTCCGCGCGAAGTGTGCATGAAATGTGTTCTCGCGCGTTAAAAATCCACATTTTATTTATTATTTTATTTATTTTATACTAGGACTGCTAGAGATCTCCACAAAATGTTGAAGTAAAATTTGCAGTGAAGCCCACATACAGCTCACTGCCATGGTCAGAGGTCACATGAAGCCATCGTTAGAACTTAAACAACTGTGCAGTAGGTTAGAGTGCCCTGAAGAGGTATGCTTGGTTCAGGGTCAGAGGATAATGATTATTGATGGAACTGGAAGTGCTTGCCCTAAGCTGGTTCATCACACCCTCCCCCCCCCAAAAAAAAAAAAACACACACACACAGAATGCATTTACACGAAAAGAAAATGTAGCTTTATAATTGTTTATGAAGGGATGAATTTCGTATTTACCCACAATGTGTACACATTTCCTCATTTTGAAAACGTTTTTAGATAGAGTGCTACTTACCCTGTTCCTTGCTTAGAGAGGGATGGTTCTTAACAGGGGGCTGACCATGTGCAGGTGTTGTGTAACTTCTTCAGTGTATACAGTGTCGTGACTGTTGACAGGTGCACTCGCCCTTGAAGGTATCGTGCAGCCAGTCCATTGTTTACTGCATGCCAGGTACTAACAGGTGTACTTCCCCCCCACCCCCCACTTCCTGTGCAGGTGCTGTGTAGCCGCTTTGTCAAGGAGCACATGGCAGCCCACAGTGAGGTGGAAGGACACCCCCTGGTGCTGAGCTTCTCCGACCTGTCTGTGTGGTGTTACCCCTGCAATGGCTATGTCAACAACGAGGTGTGTGATCTGTAACCCCCACCACCACCACCAACCCCCTGCCCTCTCATGTTTTCTTTTCTTCTTCTCATTTTCCCCCCTCCCCCGTGTCCTCCCCACCTGTCCCATATCCCCCTCCCCGCTCCATTTCTCTCTCCTTTGAAGCCTGCGGATTGTGTGGTGCAGCTTGTCAGGCCAGGTACAGCTGAGTGGTAGAGATGAGTGATCAGACACAAACCACTTACCACTTCAGCTTGGGGGGTGGGTAAGTGCTCAGTTAAGCAGAGGGGTGAGGGGGTGTGTCAGCTGGAGCACAGTTGGCACCAGTCACCGGTTGCCCATTCAGTCCATGGAAACTACCGTTCACCTTTATGGATGGGGTTGTTTAAATACTTACCAGCATACATTTTGCTTCTGACAGTAAACCCTTGTTGCCAATGATTAAACATGAAATTGATCTCCAAGAGTTGAGATAAAGGACCTTTAGAATACGTGCTGATCTTGTTGATGACAGAGTGTGCAAACCCTGTTTCCAACTGTTTCAAAGTGAAAAAAACCCTTTGATGGAAAAATGGGTGTGTTGATCTCCCCCACCCCACACCCCTTTTTTTAACTCGTTCTTTTCAGGTGAAAATACTTCACTCAGTTATTTAGTTTTCCAGTTATGCTGTTGCAAATTGAAAAGGGGTTCTATTTTGTGTTTTGTGTTTATTGTGAAAATTGAGTTGTACAAAGGTGTAGTTCTTGCATGCACTGTGCAAGTACATATGCTAGTAAATAGTTACGGAAGGTCTGTCTAGTGCAGGTTGTACCAAGTGGCTTCTGTCTCTCTGCCAGCCCGCAGGCAGCACTTGAACTTTCAACAGGTCTTAGGCACCACAGCTTGTTCACATTACGCCATTAGCCCAGGCTCTGGCACACACTCCCCTCTGGCTCCCCTGATGAAGTCCTCCTGGAGGAAGACAGGACCCATCCTATACAACGAAGTTATTCTTATTCGCCTGGGCTGGCCTTCCTGCCAATGGCAAACCAGAATTATTTTGAAAATTTTTGGTGAGAAGACAGATCTTTTGTAAGGGCTGAGCTCGAGTCATCTGATGTGTTTCAGGCACATTTCATTCGCACAGTAAACTCTTACAGTGAATTCTGACACTTCACTCACACCACTAACTTTTACACTGAATCCTGACAGCTCTTTCAGACAACAAACCCTTACAGTGAATTCTGACACTTCACTCACACCACTAACTTTTACACTGAATCCTGACAGCTCTTTCAGACAACAAACCCTTGCAGTGAATTCTGACACTTCACTCACACCACTAACTTTTATAGTGATTCCTGACAGTTTATCAAACTAAAATATAAAGTGGTGCCTCAACCACTAGATTTGGTGAAAATTCTTCATGGACATCGGATTAGTGTTGAGATCTCATGCTAGCTTTCAACAGGTGTGTTAAGTACCTGGGTTTGCACACACCTGCTTGCATCTGCTATGAGCTTGCATTTCTATGTGTACAGACACTGCACATGCACATACATGACCTTCTCTCACTTCCATTCTCCATTGTGATTAATGTTACTGCTAAGCTCATTCTACCTAGAAAACACCTGGCTGTTTTGTTGTACTGGTGCAGGGCATGCACCAACCCAGATGTTTGATCTGTCAGTTATGTCTACCTGCCTTGCACATGTGATGCCTCTTGTTTTTACTTGAGCATCCAGTGCAGTGATGTGTGGTGCCGTGTCTGGCACACTTTCTCTCTCTGTGTGAAGCCCCTGTTGACAGGGCTGGTCATCCGAAGTTTCTCCATGTGCTTCACTCCCGCCTCCTCCTATTACCCGTTACCTCCTTACGTCAGTCATGATGTAATCTTTGTTGTCAACTGGACGTTAGACAATAAACAAGCTTCTATAGAAGGAGGGATGTGGGGGAATGGGAAGATTGATCAGTAAACGGTACGGGAGCTGCCGCAGATTTCATGGATGCTGTTATGAAGACGTTTACGAGTGACAAAATGGCAGGCTATACAGACCAGCGTGATAGGAGATGATATACGTGGCCACGTCCAGAACACCTGTTATTTGCAGCATGCACAGGGGACTTAGTTACCCCCCCCCCCCCAACAGGCTTGTGAATCCACAGCTGTAAACACATCTTTACCTCTAGAACTGACAAGGTGTGGACCAGAGACACACCTTCTTGGTTAGCATCTGTAGGTAAAGACCTGTTTCATGAATAGTAGCTTAGTTCAGTGAAACTGTCTCTTCCCCAAATATTTGGCTCCAGTGCTCATAAATTCTTTGAATGGCAACCTTGATCTGCATTGTTTGCTATGCAGCTAAGGATTTATTAGCTGAAAAATGCTTGGCTAATTTAGTTTTCAACTTTTTCTTGAGCACAAAGCTAATTTCGACTTCTGTGTGTGGGGTGTGCAAACAAGTGTCATGATTAAGCCCCAACTGGACTGCAATTTTAATGTGTGCTTTTTTATTATTGGTGAAAGCTCTTGAGCTTTGATTAACCATAGTACTTAGCACGGTTGGATCAATGTAAAACCTCTTGAAAAACAGTTTGCTCCTACGCTTCAACCCAGAGACGTTTCTTTAGATTGTCCCAAGACAACTGTATATTTTAGTATCCAAGATCTACTGTTTATTCCAAGTGTTTTGCTTATATAGTTTGTCACACTTGATTCAGTTTGTAGCAGCTCCATTTTTATTCCTCTCACCATCCGGCATCAGTAAGTGGAAATGAGATGAATATTGTGAAGCTGGAAGTGGCCTTATCTTTTGCCAGTATGTTCTTAATGTTCTTTAAGAAAAGAATATCCCCACCCCACCGCCTGAGTAGCTGCAGCATCTGAGGAATGTTTTGCTGCTTCCAGCATTGTGTGCCAGGTAGTAGATTAAGTTTAGTAGTAGATTAAGTTTAGTTCTGTAACATGTAAATGATCATCTGTGAGGTGCACCATATCCAGATCAGGTAACAAATGAAAGGTTGTTCACTACAGCTCTCAGTTCTGGAGTAAGTGTTGAAACTACGGTGACTTTGGTTTCAGGTAACTCACCCCATGAAGAATGCTGCCCACGAGGACAAGTTTGGAGAGAGTTTGCCCTGCAAAACTGCATGAACTGGGGGTGTTGAGACTACTGCAGCTGTCATGATAATCAGAGCCTGACAAACCTTTAGCTTTCTGTTCATTGTTGAATGTGGAACTGCAGTCATGCTGCTCCTACAAACATTTACAGACTAGATCTTCCATCAAGCATGTTTCTGAAACCATTGGATCTGGGTTTTGCTGTTTTAAAGATTTTATTTCAAAATTTCTATCACTGTATTTTTTTCCCAGTTTGAGAGAAACAGACACTTAATGCCATGCAATAAATATATCAACCAAGGCTTTGTTCTGTATGTACACTGCACAGAAATGCACATAATTATCAAGAATGATTTGGGGTGGGGGTTTTGTGCAACGTAAATCTTTTCCTTGACCTCTAATTTTCTTCTTGCTACACTGTATTCTTTTTGAACATTAAATATCTGCATTCCACTTCTGTCCTCAGTAGAGGTTATGCTCATACTGATGACAGCATTTGGCCCAGTAGAAAAAAAAAACGAAGGGATGGGGGCATCAGTTTGCTCAAGTGACCTTCAGCTGATCGTGTTTTCTCTTCTGCCGTCCATTCTGCTAATACATGTACATTGTATTTCTTGTGTGCATTTTTAAAAATGGCATGTACCATATTTATAGGATAGTCTTATTGAATCAGTGAACAAATGTATTGTAGATATATGAGGTGTATATAGGAGAGGGGAAGCAGATAGCTGAGTGGTTAGAGTGCTGGCCTTGAAACCCGAAGACGCTGGTTTGATACCTGCGCACCCCATCACACGTCCCAGCTGCACATGGGTATCGGTTAACCCATAGATTAGGGAAGGTAAAGCAGTGAGAGTGAGGAGATGGGGCCCACCCTCACAATGAGGAAGGTAGATTAGTGGGGATCTCGTAACGCCCCAACTCCTGTGACTGATTTAGGTCACAGGACAATATTTAGGAGAACTGTGACCTAAAAAAGCTCAAAGGACAATGTATAGGAGAACTGTGACCTAAAACAGATCACAGGATAATCTTTATATAGGAGAAAAATACATTTTTGCAAAACCATGTCCAGATTCAAGCAGGTAAACCACAAGTGTTTGGTAGACACAAAAGACGCAGTGGGTTAGTGGAGGAAAGAACAGCAATGTGACCACCATCACCGATTGCCACATACCTACCTGCCTCCTCCTTTTCGTTTCTCATTCCCATTGTTTGCTACACTGGAATGGTGATAACACAGACCACCCTGGTGACCAGCCTAATCACTTCACACATGCATTGACACTGCAGAGATTTTTTAAAGCTTTTTCCATGCATTATTTATGATGCATTATTCCCGTGTCCTCTTTATATGCAGTTATTTGAAATATTCCAGATCTGTTGGGTAACTGTAGCACTCCAACAGAAATGGCAAGCAGACTTTCACAGTGATAATCAGTAGGTCACCCTACTGTGTGCGAGGCAGCTAGACCTTTGCTGGAATGAATTGTCGTTCCTGATGAAGTTTTACCTGTTATGTGATGGGATTCTTGAAAATAAAACTAGTAACATCGTTAATGGAAACAGCAGTAAGAAATGGTATTTTGTCTACCTTGAAATACAGGTGAAGTTCAGTGTCTTTTTATCCAGGCCACTACTTGATATCTTAAAAAAAAGCCCCATAACTTTCAAATTCTATATTTTATACCTTTGAACAAGTATTGTTGCTCTTCTGTATATATTCTTGTTCCTTTAGGAGATGCACATTCTTGTTGGTACATATGTATCTTCAAATGCCATTTTCATGCCTTGTCAACATTTGGTCTCACCAGACTGGCCTTTTAACAAGTTTTATCACTGACAAAGATTTCTGTTGGCTATCTTCAAAACTGTTCTCCTTTGCTCTCTCCGCCAGCTTAAAAAATATGTACTACTAAGGTGTTGGTAAATATGTATTTTTGCACTGGTTACTTTGTGTACTGATTTGTATGAGAGTTTGGTAAGTGGATTTTGTAGGTCAGTACAAGTTACAACTGGTTTCAAAGCTTGTAATCACTGCAATCTTTTCCTAATGCACAGATAATTAGTTTTGAACTTACAATAAATATGATATCCCAATGTTTTTTCTGCAGTCATAAATTCTTCCATAAATCAGGTATTTCAGGTGTAGGCATTTCTCTTGACAAAAACTTTTCTAAAACAATCTATTTTTGGTAGTATGCAATTAAGTGTAGTAGAAATAGGCACACAACTCCATAACTATTGCATGTTCAAACTCTGTAGATACTGTTTATGATCATTGTCTCAAGATTACCTACATATTTTGTGATTGTGTACATTGCTCCAACAGGAATATTGGGCACAGTTGCAAGAGATGACACTTGTGAAGCTAACTGCTCTTGCTGAAAAGATGATTAATTTTTCTTTCTTACATTTTCAACAAATCCTTGAGCCGACGAAGTACTTCTGGCAAGTCCTTTTGTACGGTATGTCATGAACAGAGCTTCCCAGTGGGCTGCTATAGCAGTTGAACATGGTCAGTCGGTCCTAAGACAGGAGAAGTCTGTTCTGAAGCTGGGGGCACTGACGAAAATGATCGTTGGATTATGCCATGTTTGGTTGTGCCCAGAAGGTTTATGCTACTTTTTCTTTGCATTATGTGCATAGTAAATGTAAGCGGAGATGTTTGGTGTTTGAGTTTTTGTTAAAATAATGGAGTTTAATATTCCAGCATTGCCAATGCATAAAAGCATATACATATAATAAAGAAAGATCATGTTCTCAATTTATTCACCCTCTCCAGGCAATGACACTAAAAGCCTACACCTTTAAAAGACACAACATACATTTACAAAATCCCAGCAGTTGCCAACTACTATCCCCCCCCCCAAAAAAAAAAATAAAATTCATGCTGAAAAAGGCAATGAATTGCTCATTTTGATCCTTACACCATCCTTTGGTTTTTTTCTTGGGGGCAGGAGGGGGTGAGAAGTTAAAAATTGTCATATTCTGCACACCTTTGTGTGTGTGTGAGAGAGAGAGAGAGGGGGGGGGGCTCTCTGCACACATAGCTACAAATATACCAGATTGTTGACTCCACGAAAACCATTTATAGTCGGTGTATTGTTGTGTCAATGTTTCCTTCCTGTATATGCTGTCCACAACAAATATGACTTCCTGCTACTGTAAACATGCTCTTTTTCTCTGACCTGCTAAGTCGTTACTATTCTGCATTTCTTTCTAAGAGTTCTGTAGATGGAATCCATGATTACTACTTTCATCTGGTAAGCTAAAGTATGGTAAACTTCAATCACAAAACATCACAGTATGCACAAGTAACCATATGCATACTGAAGGCAAACCTTGGCACACAGCCAAAGCACAGCTAATCCGCACACTGGAGGTTAATGAGTGCTAAAGATGTGTATCATTTCCTCATTGCACTGGAATCTCTGAAAAATGGGATAGTAAAAAGGACTTCTTATACATACGAATGCACATAATGATCTCAATAAAGACACCGACTCTACAGCCATCTTCCTACCAGCCATGTTCTAGGGAATAGCAGTAACTCATGCTTGTCATCAGTATGCATGGGCGTGGGTTCAGAACCCATGTTCTTTGCTTGTGGCACCCATTTACAGGACTGGTGAACAGGGGTTTACTAGGGGTGCTCCAGATGTCTCCCCCTTCCTGCTCTCTTATCCCCCTTCCCCCCAACACACACAATGATAAAGACTCTTTGCTGATGACATTGAACAATAAACCAACAGGAATCGGCCATGTTCTCTTTGCCAGCATTTCTGTAGTGGGCAGTCTTTGCTTTTTATTTGGAACTGTCTGCTTAATAAGACCACAGTAATAATACAGACATCCAGAGTTCCTGCTGCTTCTATCGCCATGTTTTTAAAATTCATGCTTGAGAATTTAGCACTCTGGGTCATGGTACAGTACTGTGACAATAAATACATATTGTGAAGAATTTGTTCCGACGCTGATTTTGTCGTTTCACCCAAAGATGCAGGGCTAAACTGGTCAGTATGCATGCTATAACAACCATCTTTAGAAATTTAAACCAACTACATAAATAATATATCTTTCACAACTTTGCATGAAAAGTTTCTTCATCGCATGTACACTAGTTTGAGTTTTATGTAGAAACTTCTCCAGAGTGGTTCCGTCTTGCATTTCATTCCACGTCTAATGTGTTTCCCTCTAGCATTCTCTCTGCTTTGAGCTAGCTTTTTGAGGCAACTGTCCTTCAGTATAACAATCCGCCTTATGACCTTCCACTTCCCGTCCCTCCAGCTGTAGAGACAACCAGGTTCCAATCTCTGCTGAACAGTCTCTAACATCCTGCTGAAATATTCACACTTAGCGAAACAGAGTCAGATATGGCAAGTATTATATCCACACGTGATATACTGATACCAATTACTTCCTGTTTCAAAAGTAAGCCATCTCCAAAAGGACTGGATCAGAAGCTTCATGCCAGAAACACTAAGATTCAAAAGCCACCATCTTCCGATTCATAAAACACTGAATACACCGCAAAAATGTCACATGATGTGAAATTAGGCACATAACAGCACACAGTGGCATCACACCCAACACCCTTATTAAGGGAAAGATGGATTTCTTTCACTGCCCGTGCTTGTTCGTTACAAACATAAACCCGATCACTAATTTGCACGATGTGATGCAACATAAAGATAGCTGACTGTAAATTCTGTACAGGTTAATGGATTTCAGGCACCAAAAGCAAATCGTAACATAAGGCTGAGGAATGATCATAGGGTAAAGAACATGGAACAGTTTTTCTTTATGATGGCCACACATCTGCTTATTTCTTTTACCTACAAGTAGATTACATTTACACAACACCTGCACATTTCTGTGGCAAAAAATACACAAACACTCACACACAGGTATGGTTTCTAGCTTTTGATGGTGAGAGAACTTTTAAGGAACAACATTTTGACAAAATGGCACTAAAACTTTTTTTGTTCTTTGGCATTTATGATTAATTCAAATCCGAAATGCTAAAATGATCTGATGCAGGTTTTCAATATGATGTTATATGACATGTGATAAAGTATAACCTGTATAAAGTTGAAAGGGTCATTGTCACCAACTTTTTCCGAACAAGGCTTTCTGCTTGTACTGCCCATCTACTGTCAAGAAAGATGACTTTGGAATGCACTTAGTGGGTGCATTTTGCATCACGAATCACCCAAGCAGCCCCTTGGTTCAAATACACAATGCCAAAATCATAATACTTAATTAGTAAATCTCAGTTTACAGCTGTATGCACAGTTGTATGTCAAAGCATGTGTGCCACAAGCACAGTTGTAGGCCAATGCACACAGACTTCAAGGGTAGCAATGGTGGGTCCCGATATCTGCTTTGGCAATCACAAAAGCAATTGCAAGGCCTCTTTTCCCATGTATTGTGTGTGGACTTTGGACAGCAGACTGAACATCTATGAAAGACAACCCTTGTTCGGACAAGTTGCTGACAAAAACGTTTGAAGCTGTAACATGGGATATTCAAGAGATATACCCACGATGCAGTGTACGACAACCCAGAACTGCAAGTCATTGGAAGACATTATCATTTTCAATGATATCCAAAATACACTGTTATACACTGTGTACAAATCTTGACACAATACTTTCCACTTTTACTGGAGAAAGAAGTAAGACGAGCAATTTCCATTTAAGTCTATGAAACCATCCTAACAGCTTTCAGTTTGTAAATCTGTGAAATGGTGTGATATGAAACCAGCAAACTAGACGTTTACAAAGAACATTAACAGGTAAATTTCTCTCAGTCCCATAACCACACCAAAGAATCGGTTTATGCAGCGTGAAATAAGGACTCTTTTCTATGTTCGACTTGATGTAGAATGAAGGCTGAAAACTGTCTCCATGGCTTGAAGGCACAGTTTGCCTAGTGAACCTGGCCAGTATATTATGTTTGGAATATTAGTTAAATTTCTAGCAACTTGTGTAACTGGTCAAGTATCAAACGCTCTCCCAAAGTAGGTTGTTTCCCTTGTTGGACAAGTTGCGTTAGTTCAATTTACAGAAATGTGACCACCAGGCCAGTGAAAAAAGTGAGTTAATGTCAAGCCCTGGTTATGTCGGAATATCAGGATGGTTACTCTTTTCTCTTTTTTTTCTTCTAATGTTAGATAGTTCACTGGAATAAAGTGGAATAGGTTTCGTGGAATAGGTCTCCATGTAGTGACAATCCGAACACAAAAATTCAAAAACATAAACTAAAATCACAAAGTAACTGAAACTCCTGTCAGATATTAACTTATAATAGACATTTTAAAAGGAACTTTTTAAAAGTCTTTGTGAGAAATCTGAAGTATTTTTTATAGTCTATATGTCCTTCAAAGACAAGATCGAATGTAAACTGCATCAAGGTAGAAGTGCAAGATCTGTTCAAATCAATCACAGATAATTATCTTTTTGTTCTACTTAGCAGAACCATGCTACTTTCCCTCACCGAATTACAGACCACTTGTCATTTGCAGTCAAAAGTCAGTTATGTGCAACTGCTATCTTAACACAAGGAATTGCAGTATTCAGATCTTTCACAAGCTGCACCCACAGGTGGATATGACATGGCACATCCCAGGAAAACAGGAAGGAAAGCCATTTCCTCCAAGCAACACCGCTGTGCGGTGTAAATTTAGTATGAAAGCTTGCTGCTGAGCTTAAACCCAAAGGGATCACGTTCCTGACAGGAACGGAAAAAGCATAAAAAATAAGGCTGCTGATGCCCCCAACAGCAACAAATCGTAAAAAATACTGATTTCATGGGAATTGGTAAATAGGGAAAATGGAAGGGGGCGACTAACATAAGGCTGCAGGAGTCCTGTTAAGTAGGAAGGCTGCTGTTAAAATTAAGTTCTAATAAGTTTGAACCCATGTCCTGTATCAACTTCTCGTGGGGGTAGGCACGACATCTGCAGCCGCCGCATCCATCTCCCTAGGCATGTACAGCAGCAAAAAATTGAGCTGATACCAGGAATGTTCAGGGCCCTCAGCAATGGCCGCGTGCACTTGGGAAAATTGGCATCCCAGTAATGACGGTAGTCGTCTCTGGTGGGAAGGTGAAAGGTAAAGTCGCTCCAGCAACGTGATGTGCTGTACAGTGCTCGCAGGGGGCGCTGCTTGCTGCTCCAGTCCACAGCCACTTCTTGCCCAGTGTTGTGCTGCACAAATGCACGAGTAAAAGCTCCCACTCCCACCTGCTGCCCAGACTCATCATCCACATCGGGAACAGCGCGATGGATGTAGCGGCAGGTCTGGACAGCGCAGAATGTTCCCGAGAGTTGTCTGACCTCATGGGCCCATTCGTAAGAATGAAGTGAATCTAACAGCAGGATCAGCCGAGCACCTGATGTTCCATTCTTTGCTTCCCACCATTCGAGTAACGTGTCCAAAGTCAGTCTCTTATTATCTGTAAGAAAAAAATCGTGGACTTAGCTTAAATTAACCAACATGTCTATAGTACATTTGCTTTCATGTATACCCAGCAAGACTTCTCAAAAAGACTACTAACTGGTCAGAAATGCATAAATAAATGCATGTGCATATGAGATAAGCCCACGATACCAGAGAATGTGTCTATAAGGCCATGACTAAAGACCCCAGGATACATCCCTGCAAGCATGCATGGGCAAACAGATCAACATATACTTGCATGTCCTTCATCCACACACAGAACATTTGCTAAATAAGAAGAATATTTTAAAACCATTAATATTTTTAGCTGCTAATGATTAGTTTAACATAATCTGAACGTGAGGTCAGAGTTAAGCAAATGACCTATGTCATATACGCTCTTCAGGCCAAGACAGTTGTGCACGTCCAAGTCCCTAGCTACCAAGAGTTATGCAGCGAGCATGCTCTTCTTCAGTTACTCATGCACACAACATGGGGTCATCACCCATGAAAACCTTGTCACCTCGATCTCGCTGTTTCAACAACCAACTATCATTTCACCTGTCAGAGCCCAGTCCCCATTGTTGAACACATCCCCGCAGTAGTACAGCAAGTATGTGTCATAGCGAGGCCCCTCAGACGTCCTCTGGTCGAAGAAAGTGCTGAGCTTGTTCTGCAGAGAGTCCAGTGACATTCCTGATGTGGAGAAGTCGCACCCAAAGTTGGCCAGCATATGAAATGCAAAGAACTGCTGCACCTGTGCCAACGTCATCATGGCCTGGGTGGTCATCGCTTGCACAGCTGCTGCCGAGAGTAAGGTGGCTCCATCGCCTGGCCTGGCAGACAGGTAGACCATCATTAGCACCACATGTGTCATGCGAATGAACAGGAACATCAAACCATGGAGGTAAGCTACAAAAAACCTAATACAAATACAATATGACACATAACATCCCAGTGTTAAATGATTTGATTGGGCAATTACAGATGGGCAGTTCTCATCGTGCTAAGACATCACTTGATCACATTTAAAATGCATAAAAAACATAAAGAAAATCCATGGAATATTATGGCAGATTACACATCACACGTGTGCAGAGTTTAATACCAACCAACATACATGCCTACACACATAAAGCATGGATACATACATACACCCAGTATTATGATTCCATTTTAACTAGCTATCATTGTGTCAAAGACTAATATATCAGCGGAACAATGAGTGATGTAGTAAAAAAGAATTTTGCAAGGCATGACAGAGAGTATGTCACAACAATAAGATGCACTCACAACAGCAGTAGATATATCTTGGCACAACTACAATAAGATTCAAAGCATGGTATTAAATATACTGTATACATGTATTTACAAGACTAGGTAATCTACCCCAGTTGTAAGTGTTAGCATTTAAATTCTTTGACGAAGGTTCCAGTTGCATGTAAAATGTAAACATCTTAATTCCCACAGTCCTGTTTGAAGCTCTCCTCCTCTGTGTGTTTTTCCTCAGCAGAGACAAGTTAAAGTACAACTTAAAAAACTTTCAATTCTCTTCTCAGAAGTTGCACCCCATGTATTACAACTGGTGAGCATGAAAAAGCAGTTCATTCAATGATGCACATGGAACTCCATTTTCATCTGCCTTAGCATCCCAACTGTCTCGGTTGGTGCTGGAAATGAAGAATGCATGTCAAGCAAATCTCCATAACAAACTGAAAAGAACAGACACAAAAAGGTCCAACTATGTTTTCATTTCTCACAAAAGAAGGATAACATATGAGGACTTTCTTACCTGAGAGCTGAAACAGGGGACACTATTCCGTAAGAGGTGCATGTCCCTCCCAGTTGATCCCCCAAGTCCCAGAATAAGCTCAGGACAGCAGCCTCCAGTGGGATGACAGTGAAGGTCAAGGCCAGGCTATAGGAGGTACGTGTTTCCCATCCCAGTGCAAGAAGGACCAGTGTGGAGCTCAAGCTAAGGCAAATGAGACGTTGCGTCACAAGGCCAAAGTGACGAAAGCCACGAGCTGCCATGACACGAGGGTAGCTGTGTGCCGATTCACCGAGACTAGAATGAGCTGCATTGCATGCAGTGACCTTAAGAAAAGTTACCACAAAAACAAGTACATCATAAAGTCATATGTGAATCTGACAATCTAGTCAACAGTTCTATGCAGTGTTCAGATTAAGTAATAATTTCAGAGAAGTTCCCTCCCCTTATATGTGTATTTGCAAACACAAAATCATCAATCAGCAGAAATTTTGGGACGAGAAAAGTGGACTTTATTTCTGAGGAAATCTGCTGAAACAAGGAAAATTCTGTGCTCTGGAATATTAATGGTTTTTTTTCCCAGTTTAGCCTAAAAAAAATAACAGAAATACCAAGAATGGTCAGATGGGCATATGAACTTAAAATAGCGAAACAATTTAAATTAGGACTGAAACTTCATTCCACTATTTCTAGAAAGTGAAGATGTGGGGAGCGAAAGACAAAGAAAAACATCAGGATTTTGAAAAGGAAAAGAAACATCTTTAAGGAAAAGACAAGACAAAAATAAGAAAGAGAAGAACGATCAGACAGGGAGGGAAAGGAGGACAATAATACCTTTCCCATCAGTTGCCAACAGGCTGCAAAAAACGCCACATGAAGAAGAAGCCAAACTGCTGCAGCCACAAGGAAGAGAGGGAACACCACGAACCATTCTTTGTGCTGCATTGTGCTGGCTCCTACAACCAAGGCCAGCGCCAAGTCCATCCCCAGCATCACCACCAGAGCCATGTGACGCCACAGTCGGTGCCGCACAAACACCGTTGCCTGCCAGCGTTCCAAGAGGGTGCGTCCACACAGGTACAGGTCTAGCACAGCAGGAATGAGATGATGTCCTGTGAGACACACCAGAGCGTAGACATTTGGGTGCAGAGACAGCTGAGGAAAGATATACAGCACTGCCGTGGCCACAAACCCAGCAAGAGACAATATGGCAGGTGCAGATCGGAGTCTAATTGCTGCCACGTGGGTCAGAAATGCCAGCGTCACCAAGGCCAGGGCTGGTGCCGCTGAGCCGGTCTCTATTCCTGCAATCATGAGGCCCAGTCCTTCGCATCCAGCAGCCATCCCCAGCAAGCCAGGGTTTGGGTCTGCAAGCTTCAGCAACCGAGACAGAACATGCCAGAAAACAGCCAAGGCCAGGCTGGTTAGGAACAGTGCTTCCATGACCTCTTGTGTGGTGATGTACTCCAACTCCTTCTGGTCACTGTAGGCAAGAATCCCAACCAAGCATCCGACCCAGATGTGGTACAGGGCTCCTCCAACTCGCTCCAGCCCACAGTAGTAGCGCACGGCACAAGACATGGCAAACAGTAATAAAGCTGAAAGGGCAATGAATGACAGGAAGACATTTTGCGTCACGGTCCACTGAGTGTACAGTCCCAGTCCGATGGCGACCACTAAAACCACCTCGGGCACATACTGCACGTTCTGCAATGTCAGCTGAGCACGAAGGTCTTTCATGGAGGTCATGGTGCTTGATGGCAAGTGCACTAATCCATATTTCATATGATGAATGAAATAAGTCATTGGCCAACTGAACACAGGATGGAAAAGCTGTCAGAATAGAAAAATACACTTAAGTTATTTTATAGGTATAACTTACAGTAGTAAATATTGTCAGTATATTTATCATAGTAGTAGTGTTGTATTTGATTAGATTTACACATTTATGTAACTAATTATTTCTTCTTCTTTTAATCGATAACCTGCCTCCTAAATCCTTTGCACTGCCAGTTTGGCGCACTACTTAAGTATTTTGTGATGCAGAGGACAGATCACTCGGTCTTCCTCACAGTTTGCCCCAACAGGAGTTTCCTCAACCAAGTCGTCTTTCTAGTAAGTAGAAGGTAGACTGGACAGGACTGGAATTAATGTCATGGTGTCTAGTCCGCTATTTTGAATTGGCACAAGTGACAACAAAGAAAACTTAACAAAGCAAAAATAGACAAGCACAACATCAGCGTTTCAGTGCACTGCCCCTTCTTCAGGTGACACAGATAACATGTAAAACGAGTTACTTAACTGGGAGAAAGAGGATGAACCACCGAGGCCAGGAAATTGCTTTAGTTTATCTGTTTGTGTTGTCTTGAAGAAGGGGCAATGCCCTGAAACGCTGCCTTTGTCCTCGTCCATTTTTGCTTGGTTAAGTTTTCTTTGTTGTCATTTACCCCAAGCAACAGTCACGTGTTTATTTTCAACTGGCATAAGCATTACAACCACGCGACGCTGTTTTTAATCATATCTGTATTCAGTAAACTGTTTCCTGTTGTCAGGTGTGTGATCACTGCTTTATTGTAAATATAATTTATAGGTTTCGATCAAAGCACTATATAATCAAACTGTCCACAGTTTCACAAGCTACCAAACCATTTTTGATTGGAAACTAGTAAATGGGGAAGAAACAGAAAAAGAAACACTTGATTACTGGTCTCTTAAATCAAATGGTTATCGACGCACTCTACAAAATAGCGAAGCAGCTTCTTATTCAACTCGTTTCAGTTCAGATCTACACGTCCTCTCGCACTCCCCGTTCTTTTTTTAAAACCCCTCCGAGTTCGTATTTCTCGCATCAAGCTCAGCACCTATGGTCTGCGATCTACGTGTAAGTGGGCGTGCGTGCGATTGATTCGTGCGTGCGCGTGCGAGCGCCTTGAAATTGAATTATTTTGTAAGATTATGTTATCTGACTTATTTAGTTATTATTATTTAGTAGTCAACGGGGGATTTGTGAAGTTGTCTCAACTTACCAGACTTTACCAGATCCCCATTTCATCCACAAGAACTGCCGGACAGGTAAATTTTGGTTGTTTCTTAATCTTAGATGTTATGCTGCAAAGCTCTTATGCACAACTTCCGTTTTCGCTAGGTATTCCTGAATCCATGCATAAGAGTAACTTCCCTTTCAGGAAGCAGGTGCGGCGTGGGGGGAGTGGGATCTTTAAAAGCCTCCTTAATTTTCCTAGATACGTAATATATTTAATTGCCCTTAAAGCAAATTAAGATCGTACACGCCACCGAGAAAATATGCGTTAAGTTTTATTTTTTAAAAAAGTGAGGAGAAACATATTAATTATGTTTAGGATCATTTGCTACTTCGTAACATTTTTTTTTGGGGGGGGGCTGGGTAGATTTATTATTATTGGTCACGGATGCAGAGGGTCATGGGTTTTAATCCCATGTCCAGCTTGTTTGTTTGCAGGCTATAAACCACGGGTGATGTGAGGCATTTTATTAGAGCAAATGACAGCTACTTGCAGTGAAAACAGTAAGAACAACAGATAATCTAGCTGTAACGAGCTAGGACATGAAACATACAAAACACAAAGAATTAAATATAGACATCTGGTGTTTTTATGTAAGAATTTAGTGACCTCTTACATAAAGCTTTAGCGTTTGCGGCACCACACTTGAAATGCTGTCATGTTGCTGTGTTAAGAACACAGATGAGTGTCGATGTACAGTGTACGTGAACATTCCCACGTAAGTCAGGTCTGGGAACTGACACCCCCCCCCCCCACACACACACACACCCCAATGCACTCAACAGACTGCTGACGTACATGAAATCTCAGAAACACTATTTTGGGCCGCCCCGGCACTCAGTCACTCATGTGCAGAGACGGCATAACCCAAACCATTCGCTGTCTACTGAAGTCAACGAGAATTTAATTTTGGCCCATATCAAAGGGGCAGTCACAAATTAACATGTAAGGACAACACAGCTCGCAATGGATATAGGCACAGAATGGTTAAAGTTATCAAAGCAGTAAGACAAAGCGATGCGCTGTCAACACAGTGCACCACACAGAAGGCTAAAAGTGCCCACCACAATGTACACAGCCATAATAAAAATTGTACTCTACTATAAAGTAATCAAAATAGTACGTGCGTCAAAGAGTATAGTATATATGCAAGTGCCAGACTAATGTAGACTTACATATCCTTCACTTTGAGAGATCTGTTGAGAGACGGTGCAGAAATGTGGTCCGATTATCCCTGCACTGAGAAGGGGGAGGACGGGACGTCTAATTACTGCGTGTAGCGTTAGGCGCAGGACAGGAGCCGGAAGCTGGAATTGTCAAACTCCATGTCAGCGGTCACGTGTTCAGACCAGTCTTAATAAAATATTTCCAGGGCCAGACGCACCTGCTGATCTGTCTTTGCGTGCCAGGTGAGGAAGGATGAAGAGTGGACACACAACTGATGTCACATCTTTCGCTGTGGTGGTGCCAACCCCGTGTTCAGAGTAATGTTACATTTGTTTTTGTGGTGCCTGTGACTTTACATAACAACGTTACATCAGGCTTTTAGTGTGTGGGATGTTACACAAGTGAAAGGACAAACAGGCCATTACCCCTTCACCAGGAAAAAACAAGTAACCCGACAAAACGTACATCAATTCTACACCTATTTGTAATCTTCTCTTCGCTTGCGTTTTGTCTGTTTTTCTGTTTTTTATTCTCTCTCTCTCTCTCGTTCCTTTTTTGTCCTGATAAAAAAGGATAATGCCCCGAAATGTCGACTTTATCTATTTTTGTCCTTTTACTTGGCTCAGATATTCTGTTGTCCACACTGTTTTTCTCCAAGTAGCAGTCTTTTGTTCCTACTTTTGTTGCTATGTTAATAAATGGAAAAACAGGCGTCCGCTTCCAAGACGGGAGGTCGGTGGTTCGTACCCCGGCCAAGTCATACATAAAAACATAAATATTAGCAATCTAGTGGCTGCCCTGCCAGACGCCTGACACTACAGGGAACAGTACTAGGACTGGTTGGCCGGTGGTCAGTGTAATGTGACTGGGTGGGACTGAAACCTGTGTTGCGACAGCAGTCCCAGTGTGGCAGCACATTAACTTGTCTCAAGCAATTAACACCGTCCTGATATATGCACGTATTTGTGATACTATACCAAATACCAAACAAAAAGCCAAAACTGAGCACTGAGCAAACGTTTCACGCGATAATGGTAAAACAGACAAAACGCATCAGCGAAACGAATTTGTGACTGTTGTTGGAGGACTTTAAGTTATAGTACACGTACAAACTCCGCAAGAAAGCATTTCGTTTTGCCGTGTATCACTCCTACCAATGTCTTAACCCACAGTCGGCTGCAGCGCGCATTATAATATCGCTCGTGAAACTGGCCTCAGATGTTTTTCCGCATTAAAATAAGGAACATATTTGTCATCAGCTAGCATCGAAGCGCGGGTTTTTCCTCTGACAAATAGCGAAAAATATTTGCTCAAGATGTTTTCTTTGTGCATTGATCACAAGATGGACAACTCGTTGAATCACATGTGAAAATCAAGGTTCGTCCGGTCTACTGCACCAGCAGGTTTTGTTTTTAAATTTTGAGAGGAGGAGAAACACTCTTCACAGTCAGTTTAGAGTTCAGTCAAACAAGCTATGCGTTCTTTAGAGTTACTCAACTATAATATAAAACAGATACTGGGGTTGTTAAGTATTGATTTCCATTAACAAACAGTTTTTTATATCGTCTGGTTATATCATGCGCTGCTCTTTTCCAATACAGAAAACTTATTATATGTTTCATCATGCACCTGACGTAACAATATGACACCACGTGCATGAGGTAAATGTGGATAAACTGTCAAAGAATATGACAAGACCATAGTTAGGAAACTTTGCTACTTTATTTTTGGGTGGCAGCAACATACCAGCACGTGTTGGTAGCTACAATACACTATTGTAACTATAACCTATAAACAATTCAAGCACGTTATATTATTGACATGGAATACATATGTTAATGAATGAACAAATACCAGAACAACCACACTCGGAGATCAAGAGTTCTGGCGTATAAGACCGGTAAATGCACTGCAGATCGGACTCGATGTTTTGCAATATCACCTGAATAGCATTTGGTAGTCAGATAAAGTAGGAAATAGCACAGAGTTTTCACTACCTGCCGACTGAAAAGCTTCATAAGTTGTCTCGGTCTGCTTATGCAAGTTGCAAGGATATATGCCAGTCTACAGAATTACACCAAGACCACTTTAAACTGTCACGGAAACGAACCCCCTTTAGCGTTCCCATGACAAGCAGATATAAACTTTTAACTACAAAATGGCGACATCTCCATTCACTGTCTCCCAGTGTTGCCATAATGTAGCAAATTTAGTAGAACAGCATTGTTAAACACAGATTAGTTCATTCATTCAGAAGTTGTAGTAAATTCCCCATGCATTTTACATGCCACACACGATCTTTTATTAAAGGGCTTTCTTTTAATCAATACGTTCTATACTTTCTATAAACGAATATCTAGGACAACTTGACCCTAACGCACTTATTTCCCGCGTTTTTTTATGATCAACGTGTAGATTTCGCGCCGAATTAGTTCAAGGTCTAGAATCCTATTTTAGTATCAAGGTCTTTAGTGACGCAAACCTGCTTCGTACTTTCGCGCCAATTTCACTCAAGGACATGCAAGCTAAGCAGATTTCTTCTAGAACCTTCTATTTCTAGAAACTTCTATAGACGACCAGACAATTACATCACTTGTTACACCCAATCACAGATAGGCACGTGTCCACGTGATCGCCAAGACGCGTGGAGAGAAAGCGTCCTGTCACAAGAGAACCATCGAAGAGAAAAGATTTAGGGAGTGATCTCCTGAGAGGCATAGTTTTCGGCCTGAAGTATCAGGCAGTGTAGTCTTCCTAGTGTCCTGCTTGCCTAGTCAGGGCAGTTAGAAGTCCCCTAGGGAAGGGGGAAAGTCGTTTAACAGACTAAGAAGAGTCTGAAAGTTGTTTAGCAGACTAAGAAGAGTCTGAAAGTTGTTTAACAGACTAAGAAGAGTCTGAAAGTCATTTAACAGACTGAGGAGAGTCTGAAAGTTGTTTAACAGACTAAGAAGAGTCTGAAAGTCGTTTAGCAGACTAAGAGAGTCTGAAAGTTGTTTCGCAGACTAAGAGAGTCTGAAAGTGTAAACAGACTGAGGAGAGTCTGTGTGTATGCCAGAGGGCATTAGTTCTCCCGCCAATGGTGGCGGAACGTATGTACCAAGGAGGGTACTTTGATATCAAGACCGTCGTCTTGAAAGCTTGCCTTTGTCGGAGCCGGTGTTAGGGTACCAGGTAAATCGTCGAATCGTTGCTGCCTTGCCCTAGGAGAGAAACCTACGCTCTGTGACTCCAGGCTAGTAGAAGTTCCATCAGCCTGTAAGACTGTGAAATCTAGTATCTTCAGTAAAAGAAACAGAAACTGTGATATCTAAAGATAACCTCACCCGTCAGACGTCGTCCAGGAACTTGTTCAGCGAAATCAGAATCCGCATAGATCTACACCTCCCGCACCTTGGGAAATGAACGATATCTAGAAGAATTTTACCAGGGACTCGCCAAAGCATTTTATCTCAGTGGTTTGTTGTGAACTATAGTGAAAGGACTTGAATCATACAGTGGATTTGTGTGCCTGTGTCGACGGATCTCAGTGGTGAGTGAGTTAAAACTTATACAGCTTAAATGTCCATCTGAGTGAATGACTGAGTGAGACTGTAAGTAGATCTCGTTGACACTTTTCTTCTGATCTATCTGCTAGTGAATACTTGAACCTAGTTTAGTGGAAGAGTCCATTCTGTTCTCACCTGTCATTTATTGTGGTTCCCGGTATTGAAGACTCTTTATTTAATAATATTGTATTGAGGAGCTTCTTTACTGCGTGGATTTGAGTTTGTTGAATATCAGTCAGAGAGCGAGGTAGTGTGAGTGGCGGAGTGCGCACGTCATTCCCCTATCCCCCTGTCTTTCCCTCACATAAACTCCAAATAGGAATCAAATCCGCTGTGAAAATTTGAGGTTATAATGTTCAGTTACACTTGCTATTATGCTAATTTAGTTTAATAAATCAACTTTTCACATTTAATTAAAAAATTCAAACTATGTGAAAAGTTCCAGTTTTGTGGATCATGCAGTCAGTAAACATGGGCAGGAGAACCATCTGCCGACCTTCTGCTTTGTCCAAG
This sequence comes from Lanistes nyassanus, assembly GCA_004794575.1. Classification (NCBI taxonomy): domain Eukaryota; kingdom Metazoa; phylum Mollusca; class Gastropoda; order Architaenioglossa; family Ampullariidae; genus Lanistes; species Lanistes nyassanus. Next base: position 136,005 of record SMGT01011603.1, read on the forward strand.
ACCTCCAAAACTCTGCAGACCATCATGGGTAGCTTCACAGAACCTTGGGTTATTGGCGAGTCATTCTGGGGGGGGGGGGGGCGCAAGCTTGCTTTTTTAGTGGTTTGAACATGCTTCTACGACCAAGAACACGCGCTGTAAGTTTAATCAACACTGAATCCAACCTTCTATATTAGCACTGATTATTGCTGCTGTCTCGCTGAACAGTGGCTGTCGGGGAAATAGTGCTAGAAAAAATCCTTGTAGCAAATGTACTGCTCAAAAGAATTGAAAGACTAGTGCAAACTGGACGCATTGCGTGATGCCAGAACACAAACAGGTAGTCACAATGAAGCTAAAATGTATCTCATTCATTAATGTCACGACCAGCAACAGACAATGGGCTATATGCATTGCAACGGGAAGATTCCCAGCCATAAAGGACGCAACTCACTGGCACTAAAGTCAGAGAAGGTGTACCACAATAATTAATACGCCAGAAACGTGTGTGTTCTCCATTGGCCAGCACGCAGGAAAGGCGCCGTTGTTGCCTGGACCGAGCCAATGTCCCTAGAGTCATTTGCAGTCTCACCTGGCGCTCCTGCTGGAGCAAAAGGAACAGGTGGTTAAGGTCAGCTGGCGGCGGTGGCTTACGCTGGCCCAGCACATCCCACCGGGTGGGAATATGCTGACCAGTCTATGCGAGGCACAACTTTTCCTGCTGCAGGAAAATGGTGACGACCCGAGCCCTGTGTGGTCTGGCATTCTCATCCTGGAGATTGGAGCCTGGCTTCATTACCTACAGGACTGCAGGATGCCATCCCTTTACATCGCGCCAGGGAGGTTTCAGGACAGGTCGCACTGCAGGACACCTTGAACCCAGGGTAGCCTCGCGCAGCCAGTTGGTAGATGATGGTGACATTGCTGGCTGCTAGCAGCTGCCCCTGAGTGTGATGACGGTGACTGTTCTGTCCTGTAACAAGTTAACGGGACGACAAACCTGTCACCCTGTCTGCACTTTGAAGGTGAAGGTCGCGGTCTCGCAATGTCACGATGACTGAATGGGACACTCCCAAGCGGCGACTTAATTCCGGGACACCGATGCCTTCCTACTGCCGCCCAATCACTCTGCTTCGATCAACATCACTGAGAAGTTGTCTTTGAGGCATGATTACAAACTGTTTTTCAACTGCGTCCATAAAAACCCACCAGTCCCTCGACAGCGGCTGACTTTTGTTCACATTACACATGGTTTCTATGTGCATTGCGAGATTTGGCCTCTTCAGTTTTGTCACCTGTACGCGTTTGATTTGCAGACATTGTCTGGCGTCTTGGGTGCACGTGTGTGGCTGCCTCCTGTGGTGTACACGAACGCTCCAGCACTGAATTCCACACACTCTCTCTCTCTCTCTCTCTCTGACGTCCACTGTTGCAGCATGAAACACGATGCATTCAAATGCACGCAGTCGGATTATGCATTCTTGCAAATTACACACGTCCGTGACTTGCCTGCCAAAGTGCAGGTGGTCTTTCAATTCTTTTGAGCAGCACAGCTAGATTAGTTCTGCGCGACTGTTTCCTGGGACTGAGTCGCACCGTGCGAGGTTAGCCTAAAAGTCAATTTGACATATGTAGCCGTGCGTCTTGCTGCAGTTGTGGCTGGCCAGCTTGAACACGGACCGCAGCACTACACAGTAATCAGAGGCGCCTGCTGCGGGCTCCCCACTGTCCCAGACTCCAGAGGAAACGGTGATTGGGTCGCCGTCGTTCCACTCGTACTGGGTGTCTCCGTTTTCATCCGCTCCACCCACCCACAGTCGGTTAGTCCCCGAAAAATCTGCGAGAAAACATGCTGCTTTTTGAGAACACTACTCACCTCCTAGGTCTATGGCGGCACCTACAGTAACTATATATTAATTCCTCAACCTTTGATTGATGCGAAATCAAGATGTTTACATCATCAAGAGGAACGAGAATGTTTCAGCATTCCACACACATTTTAAAGCTATAGGCGAAAATAGATATTAATATGAAAAATGAACATGCTGCGACATTCCAGACTCCCTGTTAATTTCTATACTATATTAAACGCTATGTCGTTGTCACAGTGTCAACCTTAAGTTTGTAATCATATTAACTAGATCAGAGAGAGTGTTTGGGCGCGTTCAGCTCCATATGCGATTGTGTGTGTGTGTGTGTGTTTGCAGCATCTACATAAAAAAGTACTGGAGTTTCTCACTTCGGTTAACAATGGGGTTTGAGGGAATATACATTAATTAGTATGTTTTCGAGTATGACGACAATATTTAGATGCAGTATATAGTATTTGTTGCGCATGCGCAACTGTTAATATAACCGGTCATTCCGCAACGTTGGTCACACATTTAGTTTCTCTCTTGCATCGAGACTTAACGGTAAAAATCGTTGGAATCTTGCAGCAGTTAAACTGAAACAAATCATTCTGCTTTTAGATTAGCTGCTTTTTGTGTTATGTATGATCATATATATAAAAGATTGTTGTTTCTTCGTAACGTTATTGTACTCGACAACTGCGGTGTGTGCAGTACCTGCCCCTGGGATAAGAAAGAAAAACAGGAATGTTATCTTACCTAATACTGTATGAAGGTTTCGTTTTTGTAGATTGCGAGATTGTATAACTTTACATAATAGACTCAATGTCAGAATGGCTCCGGCAACGATTTAAGTATCATGATATTTAATATTTCTCATCTTCTACCCTACTCCTCCCCCCTCCGCCCTTCTTCCGCCGGCCTGCGCGCCCTATCTCCGGCCAGTACCAAGATCCATGGAGCCTGCACCTTACACTCTGCACGGCAAGGTGTTGTTCTTGCGCCATTTTATAACGGATGGCTTATCGACAACAGACACAGAACTTTGATGGTTTCTTTGTTGACAAATTCCTTGCTTCTTGGACTAATTTTCTAATCATCAGACAAATCAGACCCTAGACATTCCTACACTCCGTAATGTCTCTTTTATCTCGATCTCCAAGCAGGGTATTGCTGCCTCTTCAACAATCTCTTCATTCGGTCTTTGTCTCTCCGCTCATACCCCCACCCCTTTCCCAGACTTCACCTTCTCTCTCTCTCTGCGTGAATCCCTAACAGTGCAGTCTGCCTACGTTGCTTGTGTTCTCATTGTTGGATAACGGTATCTAGAAGTCTAGAACAGACTCGCCAGACACGATGAACAAAATGCTTGTTACTGACAGACTTTCGCAATGTGTACGGGGTCTCATTATTGACTACAAACGTTTGGAAAAACATTCATCACATTTCTATATTTTTTCAGACCCGTACATACATGCTGAAGCGCAGACGGATGTACACATACTCATGCATGAACTAGCCACATACAGAAGAAATACCAACACACATGCGCTCACACTTGTAGCTAAAGAGCATTTAGGAAAGTGGAACATACAGACATACAAAACTTCTTTTCGCTGAGTAGGCTGGTTGTTGCTGGCTGGTCAACGGCAAAAGACTTGTAGTACAACAGGTGGCCGCCATCTTGCTGGCAGCGTTGTTGGGCCCTGGTGTAGGTCGTGACGTTTGGGACCAGCATGATACAGCGACAGTAGTGCAGAGAGTAACCCTTGCTTGTGGGACACCCTGCAGCACAACCCACTGCCTGACTGGCACATTAGAGATTTACTGACTAGCGCTACTGCTTAAATGTCACATCTCTTTAGTCGCATTATTGCGTAATCATTTTGATCTCTCTCTCTCTCTCTCACACACACACACACACGCACGCATGCACAAATATAGTGCTCACACACACATACTAGTGCTCACACGCACGCACGCATGCACAAATATAGTGCTCACACACACATACTAGTGCTCACACGCACGCACGCACGCACGCACACGCACGCATGCACACATACTAGTGCTCACACTCACACACACAGAAACACACAAACACACACATGCACCTGGAACTAGCAGGTAAAGAATATTTTAGTTATATGAGTAAAACGCCTTGATTGTCCCCTGTTAGAGTTCTACTAACGTAAAATGTTTCCCAGCGGCTAAAGTACGCAAAATTATGCACCAGTTGACCCTGTGGTATAAAACAGAAGATGTTTTAGTGTCATTGACAACATATACATCAAGACGAAACGCCTGGAAATACAACAGTGTTAGGTGAAACAAAATGCAAGAAATGTGACCAAAATTACCGCGGAGCAAAATCACATCAAATGCAACTAAAATTTGCGAATGTAAAATGGCGAAGATATAAAATGTAAGGTAGCAGAAGCTACAGCAGCGTGAAGTGACAAACAGCACACAATGACAGAAGATACTAGGATCGTGAAACGCTTTCTGATACAACAATTTAATTTGACATTGAATACACCGACATATTATGGGACAGAAGATATATCATTGTAAGTTAACAGTACACTGGCGCCATGCTATTGATTATGCAACAGCATAACGTGACAGCAGTAGACAACAGTATATTGTTATAACTCATACAGGAGTGTGAAATAAAAGCGAATACAATAGTTCATAGTGATAGCTGATACATAGGAGTACTTTGACAGCAGACAACAATGTACAGCGACAGCTCACAGACGTGTACACTGACAGTAGAAAACAGTGTACACCGGCAGCAGATGCATAAACGTACATTGACAGAAACCAACAGTGTAAAGCGGGAGCTGGTGTGTGTGTGTGTGTAGACAAGTGTAGAGAGACAGGTTATACAATATTAATAGTGTACTTTGATAGCGTATACATTACATCAGAATACAACAAAGTGGCACCTGCTACAACGGTGTGGAGTGACAGAGGATATAACAGTGCGAAGTGACGGTTGATACATCACTGTATACAATGTAAAGCAACAACTCACACAACACTTGATAGTGACAACAGTACAAAATTACATTAGAATATAGTGGGTATAAGTGTGCGAAGTGACAGCTGTTGAGTGTAAATAGACAATAACAATTATTTTGTTATGTAAATGATACCTAAGTGTTATGTAAATTAATGTTATGCAAATAGAAACTACGCAACACTGTAAAGTAACATCTTATACAATAGTGTAAACATAAATTACAGCACAGTGACGGGTGCCTGAATAGTGCGAAGTGACAATTGATACAACAGCGTGAACTGAAAAGGGACAACAGTGTAAAGTGACAGCCTGCAATATAGTGTACAGCACCACCAGTAGAAATTAACGTTAGAATGCAACAGTGTAAAGTGACAAAAGCAGGCAAAATATTTATGGTCTTTCTCACCTGTTGGCGACACATAGTCGTACACCAGACTTTCGACGCCAGAAGCGATCATTCCTGGAACTGTGGAACAAGAACCGTTGTCCGCGTCAACGACAAATTGGCAGCAGCCATCACCTGCCCAGCAGCGCTGTGCACAACGCACAATGTACCTGAGACTCACTTTGCTTGCGGAGTCCGTTTGAACACTAGTGTCCCAAACTTTGCGCCAATAGGTCTGTCTTGCTGTCTGCATGCTTCCAGACCAAACCATCATACCCAAGATTGTTACTATTGCATTGCTGAAGAAAAGCATTTTATTTAAAAATCGGCTACTGATGTGTCAGGTTTTTCCAAACGATACACCAGTTTTCTTGTCGCTGGTCCTTGTGAATGCAATGTGCATGAGAAAGCCCTTTGATAACTTTTCCTCTGAAATCCGTTTGTGTCGTTGCTAACCTTTCTGGAACTTTCGCCTTCGTCTCATGAATTTCTTTTGCCTATATCTGGCAACAGCGGTTCGAATTTCAAAGATAAATATTTCCCTCCAGACAGTCACGAAGGAGATGAAGTTTTTCGTATTTATTCTAACATTATGTTTCGATTTTCAGCGAAACTGGCACATTGAGAAATATTGTTCTTGTCCGATTGTCTTTGTATTAAATTTCTCTGTTACGACTGTCAGGTTCAGACAGCAAGAGTTGATCATCGATTATTTTTCAACATCCAATCAGATTCTACGTGCTGCTGTTTACTTTTCATAGCTGCATGGGCCCCGTCGACAAAATCAAAGCAGACAAATGGGGTTTACAATATTGACCGTTTTATGACGAAGTACTGTGGGATAAGTGTGTTTTACTTGCAACTTTATATGAGGAAAAGAGATGAATGATTGTCTAGCCGTGCCTTGGGATACAAACTCAGGTTCACATCCAGAACATCATTAGTCTTGGAAACTCGATCCTTGCTGGCGACACTTTATACATTTCTACGGCAACGAGACGACGAGGACATCAACGGACCACACTGGCAAAACTGCCTCGCAAGTGTTCGACAGGCCTGCGCCCGGTTGAAAAAAAATATTGTTTCTCACGTCAGCTTCGCAATCTGTTTTGCACCAACAAACTAAAAGTACCCATTCTACAACGCAGAGAATTGCATCTTCTTCTATACCATACGAAAGAGAAAGGAAAGTAATATAAGTGAATGTGTGGGTTTGCCTGCGTGCGTTCGTTCGTGCGTGTGTGCGGGCGTGCGTGCGCATAAGTTTCTTTGAAATTTGCTGTTTAGACGTCTGTCTGTATGCGGGTTCACGAGACTCGACTATCGGATGAAAGCAGTCTTAACGAATTAATCCCTTAAGGACTTAATCTCGTTTCCATGAGGAATTTCTCTCCAAAAGCCACTGATCTCTTAGATTTTAGTGAAAATCCGCATCTGTAAAGAATATCCACTCCAGTTTATTAGAAAATCGCAACATACTTTGCTGCAAACTGGTGTCCTAATTTATGACCCCTTTCCTCTGACTCAAGCCGTGTAAACCCCGCATTCAAGCAAAACACCGGACTGAAGGCATTAGTACAATGTCACATGTACTTTTTCTGTTTTCACTTCAGATTTGTCGTCTAGACCCCATTGGGCTAAGAGCATATTTTCCTTCTGAATTGCTGCTGCTGCTGCTGTGTTGTTGTTGTTGTTGTTGTTGTTACTGCTGTTATTTCAGATGTAACTATAATTTGTAATGGTTGTACAGCACTCATGAAAATAGTCCTTTTTCAAGACGTAATTATTCGCTCAGATATCTTTTGATTATTTCTGTATTTTCATACACCTCTCCGCTAAGTATCTGTACTCTTATTGTATCTTAACCGTATTTGAATATAGTTTGTATTACAATTTTTGTTTACTTGCATTGTGTTGCACTGCTTTCAATTACATTGCATAGGGGTGTATTCTATCGCAATGTAATGTAATAAAGACATTTAAACTCTCGGTTCCCAGTGAACGGAGCGAAGAGAGGTAAGCAAAATCTTCGAAAGCAGACACTTAAAAAGATATTTGAAGCACAGCTATGCAAACTCTTTAATTATTTAAGGACGCTGCAATTAGGATCTTCATTTGGGCAAATATAGAAACTGGTTTTCCTTGAAACTCTGACAACTAAAAGATCAGCATCACTTCCGTTTGCTGACGTGTCTGTGCGACAAAAGCTTACATTTTAAGAAGTATGTTCACAAAAGCAAAACAAAGCATTTCTTTCCCCAAGACAGATGAAGCCTGTGTCCCAACTCCCATTCCCTCACCAAGTGCTTTGTGGAGAGTTTGCTGGGCTGAACTCATGCACACTAGCTC
>SMGT01011603.1:146874-160229 GCA_004794575.1 Lanistes nyassanus
ATCTGTACCATTAGATGTCCCATGAACATCAATGAAACAAGCCAGGGTGGTGCTGTAGCAAAACCTTGAACAGTTGGCGTAGTTAAGACACAAAACGCAGCATTCAAGCGCTGAACTTGCTGTCACTAGGGCAGTATCTGGGGGAAGTTTGTTGCTGGACTTCCTCCACCTGCTACTTTTCATTGTATCCTCGCTCTCAATTTGCTGTGTGCACAGGAGGACGAGAACCAGTAAACACAGCATCCTAACACTTTTTTTTGTCAAAGGCTGCAGGCACCGTGGGGATCCTTGAACGCTGTTAGCAGAAGGCGATTTGTGAAATTGTGTATGAAATAGTGCCTCTGATATACTTTATCTTTATCGACCTTTTCTGCCCACAAAGCTCAGCAGAGCTGATTTCAGACAGCTAAAGGCTGTGTCACACGATAGCAAATTGTTGGCTTACCTATCAATCAGCTGTTGTATAAAGCCCTCTTTCCACACCAGAAGACATCCATGATACCTCTTCAGGTGCATGCCAAATGGTTTTGTCAGGTATTTTTGGTAATAGCTCCTTGAGAACTTACTTTTTCTTAGGGAAAAAAGGATTTTTGCTTGAAAAGATGTTTTCTAAACAAGTGCTCGATAAGAAAAGCAGATCCTAGAAGATAGAACAGTTTGGAGATGAAGTAAACCAGCTTGAGATTTTTATTTCTTTAAGCAATGGTACAAGAATTCTATTGACAGAGAATCACGGTTGATTCGATGGAACATTTTTCTGTCGTGTGACACTTCCTTAATATCGATGTGATCTTCGCAAAAGCCTATTTAAGTAAAATGCTGTATTTTGTTTCAACACCTAATCTACCTGACAAGAGAGTATTTCCTAGAACTCTGATAGCGTCTCTGCTCCAAGGAAAGGTGGAAAGATTTTTGTAAAAAAAAAAAAAGCAAGCGAAGATAGCGCTCACGTGTACAGTTTTGAAGACGTGTATCTCATCAAAGCTAACGATTACTTATTCGTATATAAATGTTTAAAGTAGGGCTGTACTGAGTATTGTGGACATTTTGGTAAGCCTTTAAATTTTATAAAGCGTATCCTGGTTATTTTCGTCCGCAGAACTGCTTTAATGTTTCACCATTCTTGCTGTGGTAATGATTCAAGATGTTCGGCGAACAATATTCCCACGTTTACATACTACCAGGAAGTTTGAAGAGTGACAAAAGAACAAGGCGCTAGCTCTTAAAAGAGAAGAAAGGCGTGAGAACCTATAGCTTTTCGTGTGCCGCCAGAGATGCGATTGAATCTCTTTCACACACGCGCGCGTGCACATACACGCATGAACGTACGTACGCACTCACGCACGCACGCTCTTACTATATCTGGCTGGTAGAAGCAGTAATCGGTGAGTGAACACTGTTTGGGGTATCTACTTTCTGACATGTTAAGGGGCTTACACGAGTATTTAACTGTACGCTAGAAAGTGTCAATAAAAATGGGGAATCTACCACATCCCGACAGAGCAACATTGTTCCTATCATCTCTTCCCACACCAAGAACTAGCTTACATATTTTAATCTGAACCTTTTCAATTGCGTCGAATCTCTGAGTACGCCAGATTTCTGACCTATAAAGCAAGATGGGCTTAACCTTTGCATCAAACAGTTAAAATAAAAAGACAGTCTGCTGCAGTTGGTATCTAAAATAAAGTTTCTTTATTTCAACCATGGCTCTAGATGCTTCAATGCACAGGTTATCCACACATTTTGACCACTTCAAAGTAGGGGAGAGAATGGCTCCGAGGTAGTTAGTATTGGGTACAACTTCAATCTGTTCATCGGCATAGTACCACTTTTCTGGTCTTTTTACAATGTCTCCATTCTTAAACAGCACAGTTTTAGTTTTGTCCATATTAATAGTAGGACCCCATTTTTACAGAATTTTTCCACACAGTTAATCTTTTTCTGTAGGTCAGCTATGGATTCTGACTTAAAAACAATGTCGTCTGCGGACATCAGTAGTACAATATCAATGTCTGCAAAAACGTCTATACCCCGAGCACCGCAGTTATTCAGCTCACTCTGAAGTTCGCAGATAAAGACTGAAAATAGCAGTTGGCTTAGAATACACCCTTGACGTACCCCACAAACACTACAGAGCAAACTATTGGTTGATCAGTTGAGTTCCCTTCACCGGGCACCATGTCCGTTACGATGTCATAGACTGCCGTGAAATGGTATCAATCCATTTGGAAATATGTCCGCTAATCTTTACTGTAAGTAATGTGACAAAGGATGTGTGGAAGAGCTTTATTATTTTTTATGTGCCCCAAATATTCCTTTCTACGCAGACGTTTTATACCGAGTTTCTGCTGAAGGTAGGGTTCATCTGTTGTGTTTCCACGGGAAAGCCTTAAACTTAGAAAATAACCTGAAGTAGTAAAAATAGGATATGTGGTTATGTTGTTCACGATGTATTGTGGTTATGTTGTTCATGATGAATTGTAGTTATGTTGTTCATGATGTATTGTGCTTATGTTGTTCATGATGTATTGTGGTTATGTTGTTCATGATGTATTGTGGTTATGTTGTTCACGATGTATTTTCATCCCAGTTTGCTAACTCGTCCTGTGGAATTCTCCTGTTCATATAGGCCAGATGGCCTGAAAGACCGAAATAAAGATATTATTATTATTAAACACGCATGCACGCACGCACGCACACGCTCACAAACCCACGCACGCACTCATTCAAACACCGGCACATGCACGCGCATGCACGCACAAACACGCATGCACACACACACACACTGTTAGGGGTACCTGTAGTCGTATAAAAAATCCTAACCTTGTTAAGTGGAAGTTTCGTTTCAAAATTCTCCAAAGTCCAACATCGTGAGGGCTGTGCCCATCTCCTTCCTTTTGCTGCATAACGTTTGCTGACCTTTGGGTCAGGTACCCAGTGACAGCGGGGTGGACAGGGGCCAGTGTGCTACGGCACACAAGTATCAAACCAGTGAGTGGGAAACCAGTAATCTTACCACTCAGCCATCCGTTTCCAGAATGTCAATGGACATCTTGGCGTTGGAATGCTGCATGCTCAGTTACTGTTTGATGAATTCATTTCTGCCATGAACCTCAGTCAAAACTAATCAATTCTATAGTTGTACAGTTTCAAGGTGAAAAAAGACCCCCACTCTAGTTTCTGCTTTAGAACGTACAAGGGCTGTCATACTAAGGTAGTCTGAGCATGGAATGTACACCTGTAATTTTGTTAATTGAAGGCATTTCTCAACTTTTTTATACAGTATTTGGTTCTTTATAAAAAGTACTGTCTTCAAAAAAAAACATTGGTTACTATGATAGTTTTCAGTCTCATCTTGCTGAGGACATGAGCGCACAGTCTGAACTTGCTGAGAACCTGAGAGCACAGTTTTAGATGCAGTGATCTAACCAGATCCTTTCTATGACATTCCACAACCACCAAGTATTTGATCTCGACATCAGAGAAGTTTATGATTTGGGTAAGGATCACAAAAGTAAAATCTATTATCTCCATGTCTAGCATCTCTCACCAACTTCTTTGTCATCGCGTTGGGTGATATAGAACTACGCCAGGTCAGTCAACCCCGGCCTGTCAGGATGACTGCAAAGTCAGACACTAGTTGCTTCGGATAAGAATGTCGGTCTTCTTTCATTCTGTGTTGACCACGACGTTCCCAACTGCCTCTGTGTTGGTCGTGGGGCAGTTGGGCAGGGCGTCCTTCACGTTATCTTCAGATGGCTCCTCTTCATGTCCCGCTGCAGCCACCATCCGTTCTTTCTCTTCCACCTCCCGCCGTGGTAAGCGCCCCCACCCCCAATTTCTTTATTTTTGGTGTGTCTCACAAAGTCTTCTTTATCGTGAGTCTGTGGACAAGCTCTGTGAAAGCACTCAACTTTGACTTTATTTTCTCGATCGCTTCCTATCGCAGCGTGTTGATGAAGCTCTTCACAACTGGCACACTACAGCTAGCACAAACACCATCTTCGTAAATAGACAAGACGATGTTGTTAAAGGCAAAGTGATCTCATTCAGCTGAGACTTTTTGGTCTTTTAAATCAATTTCGATCAAACTTTCTTTACAGAGACTTATTAGTTTCTTTACAGAGACTTAATAGTTTAGTTAGGCCTATGGGATCACACTAAAACACCTCCTACTGACAGTTATATGGCAACCGCCATCTTTGTGTACTTTGTGAAAATGAAAGCGAATATAATCCGAGAATAACTACTGGAAGCATCACACAAACAATGCCGCACTCCAAAGGTGTAAGACTGACTCACACGAGGACATGTTTACTGTCCTTTCAAAGCTAGAAACGATTTTTCAATGCAATCATTATATTTCAACGATAGATTGACATCTACCACCATCCTCTGGAATGAATGCCGAAAAAGCGATGAGAAATAGCTACCTAGTAAGTGAATAAATGTAAGCGCCAAATCCAGTTCAAAACCCATGTTATTCGTCATTATCACTAAAATCGAATCACTTGCGCCTTTATAGCAGTTATTTGGTAGACGATATGACACGAGATTTAATAACCAGTTATTTATATGTTGTATTAGAGATGCAACTTCTGTTGTGCTATGAAAAAATATGTAAGCCTGAAAATCTATGATCTCAATATGAATAAGTTGTTAGAAGTACATTAATGCGGTTCAGTTTTGGAATGGAGATATTAATAATCAACCCTTTATGCAGCATCATAAGAAACCATATTTTATCCGTGTTGTCTTTTTGACATTGAAAACGAAGTCTATTTTGTTTTCGGCAGTCCTTTTTATCATAATTAATATATATTATGGAGATTCCATGAACGCCACTGTACTTTGAGACACTATACTTTACACAAATAATACTGACATTACAACCTTGCCCCGTTTATCTAAAGGGGTGTACAACAGTGCTTTGCCATTCCAGTAAATTGTGCATATCTACAATGTTGTTATGGACAGATGAAAGGTGATAGAGGCCTGCGTGTATTCGTGCGGGCTTTCGTTTGCGTGTGTGTTTGCACAGTATTGAAGTATGTACACCCACTATCTTAGACACACACACACACAGAGTGGGCTTTGGTATGTGCATTCACTCCGCTCGCACGACATGAGTTCCAGGGAAGAATCATCAAAGTTCTTTATGTATACGTTGCCGTCATTGCATCTGCTGTCGTTGGTGTAGGTAATGTAAACGAATAGGCTGAGGACGCTGGCGTTAGGTGCAACTGTGTTTGATACAAACTGAGATCTGTGGGATCTGCTGGCTTGCATTAATGTTTGTAGCTGCCCTTCGGGTCATAATAGCGGTCATAAGGTCCATTCGTATTTAACGTCCGCCTTTACGAATGAACAGAGGACACCAACGCTCATGCAATACAACCGTGGAGTTTTTCCACTAGAACATGCCTCTGCTTAGTGTTGAACGCAGATAAAAATTACGCACAGAGAAGCCTGGCTTAGTCACCTGGTATTTCCAGATGTGTTAGGAGTTGATGAAGTAGTGTTGGAAATGCTTCTTGAACACCTCTTCGTGTTCAGTATAGGCGAATTGGAGTGGTTCTAGATAAAGCCTTGCAGGTGGTAACAGATTCCTAAGGATAAAATTTCAAGACATTTTTATAGGAAGGTCCAGTGGTTTATGTTGGTTGAGTTGTGAGTTTGGGTTTATTTGGGTACAGGTACACTTACAGAAGTTGTCCTCATATCTAAGCTTAGCTTTTCTGAAGGCAGACTAACTTCTCTGTGTAACTCTTTTGTTCTGGTCACGTTACCAACACTGTCAGTGGCGTGTTTCTGCTTCAGGAGGACATAGATGTCACGAGTAAATCATGGTTTCGTATTTTCCTTGTATTGGGAAGAATGTTCTCATGTCAAAACCTGATCGAACAATTTATCCCACGGATAAACGATAGCGCAAAGTGAAAAAAATGCAATAAAATACTAACGTAATCAGTGATAAATGTCGGCAAGCAAATCGGTGACGTAAGGTGGTTGTCGTCTTGTGGCGTGCAATGGTTTCTTTATCAGGACCGTGCTAAAGACGTTCAATAGACTGACTAAAGTTCATGTCTGAACGTAATCAGTGTGCGTGTGCGTGTGAAAGGCTGCTTCGATCTGTGTGTGAAAAATGATTGTAGAAACTTGTTTTCCAAAAGTTTTGGTTTGCTGAGACTTGTAAGCGTGGGAACGGGCAAGGGAGTCCACCTACTGCAGACACTTGCTTTGATGTGGCTTTGTAAATACGCCAGTTACTTCCCTTGCATCCGACCCGAGTCCTATCTTGTTCAGAGTTACAGTACTATTTGGGGTGCGATATTACGTATTGTTCTTAATTTTATTTTTCGTGTAAGGCATTATTATTTCTATGTTTTAAACTTGTGATTTCAAAAAAACCTGACAATCATTTTCCTGGGTAATTGTTCGCTCTATATGTATATAGACGAAATACAATGGAGTGTTTAGAAGGAAAGTGCTGAATTCCACCTTGAGGTGATTTTCCAGGAGGAGTAAAGGGGAGGGGGTTTGAAGAAGGGGTTCTGCAGGTGGTGCCTAGATGATTGTTCCTTGCTCGCTGGTCTTTCTTCTGACTACTGTTGGTGGGGGTTAGCCTAGTCAGGGGTGGGGTGGAATCCTCGATGGTCGATGCCACCCTCCCCAATTCTGTTTATCGCTACCGTTTGAGGCTTTGCTTGATGTGTTCCTCTTTTAATTATACAACATATATAAGATATATATGTATATATATAGATATATACTGGTTTTAATTTTACTCTGCAAATATTTTTTTGTTTTCCCTATAGCCTACTGAATGTGGATTAAACAGTTAAGACTCCTTTTGAATTTTGCAGTATTTAGTTATAGCTAAAATGTATATCTAGGTGGGAAATTACTGCCTGCAGTACGGATTCCTTATATATTGCTATATTTTTGGAGGGTTCAGCAAGGATTGTAGATTGTGCATAACTTTAAGGTCTTCACTTTCCTGGTTATTTAGATTAAATTCCAGCAGGCCATGTGATGTTCCGAATCCATCCTCACACCCACCTCCCAGTCAAATACAAATAATTAAAGAGCATGTCCACAAGACTGCTTATTGTTGGCTTTGTCGGGTGAAGGTTAGACTTATTCAAACAGTTCAAAAGGAGAGAAAGAAAGAAGGAATTAGAACGAGCGAAGGAAGCAAAGGATGAAAGTGTTTGTAATTTAGGCATGTGACAATTCTGGTGCCGTATAACCAAGAGAGCAAATTACGTTTGTTCCCATGTTGTGATCGTGCGAAGCTTCCTTTACAGTATCACTTTTTTTAAAAAGAAAACTTCGCCTGAAGTTAAGTGCCAGAGATCTCGCACGTTCTGGAGAGGACGGTCTTAATGCAGACGTATTTCTGTTGGACATTTGCCATTTCTTGCAGTTGCACAAGTGCCTAATGGTTCAACTTTCTAAACAGTTTTCCCCTGTCCTGGAATTTTCTAGAGCATGCTGACTCAGCCATTGATCACTGAACCTACATTGTCTGCCATAATAAGCTCCATGTTGAAGACTGCCTGAAGAAAACTAGTAATGTGTTGAGTATAAACACACAGTTCTTGGTAAAACAGGCAGAAATCTAGACGAGGAATGCAATCACGTTTTGACTGTCACCAGGATTTTTGGTGAGTATGACAGTTAACGAATATAAGCATGCATCCGTTGACAGCAAGTAAAATAAAAAGCACATTAAACTAAATGTTTTGACCTTCATGTTTTCAAATGTACACGAACAAGACTCTGCCTCACGCCTTGTCCCGAAAGCCCGCAAAACAGACCATTCAACATGTCTCCTCCGCACTCTACATTGGCTCCCCATACAGTCTCGCATTGATTACAAGATGTCTACTCTCTGTTTTAATTTTTCTACGGGTACGTGACCCATATTATGAGTTACTCCAACGAGACAGATCCGCTCCTCCTCTGATGATCGAATTCTTTCACTACCTCGCATTAGAACGAAAAGCTACGGACAGCACATGTTCACCTTCTCGGCATCTGCTTCGACATAAGCATGCATCCGTCGACAGAAAGTAATATAAAAAGCACATGAAACTAAGTGTTCTGACCTTCATGTTTTCAAATGTCTACGGTTAAGACACTTGCGCACACCTTATCCCGAAAGCCCGCAGAACAGACCGTTCAACATCTCTAAATTTATTTTAACCATCCTGTTATGATACCAGCTGCCTTTTACACCTGTTGTTTCTATGGACGGACGATTGGTTTGTTTCCGCTGTTTGTCTCGTCCGCGCGAAGTGCACATTTTAATATATTCTCGCAAGTTACACATCTGATGGATGGATGGATGGATGGATGGATAGAGAGAGGGAGGGAGGAGAAAACTAAAAGCATGCACAAAAGTATTTTTAGAAAAGATTAAAGAATGTATTTAATATTGAACAGATCTTGCGCACACAAACTGAACGGTAAAAGAATTTCCGTTTTGCTTTGAAAGATTCTGGTGCACGTCCCTCGACGAAACTGTCGTTAGTGTAGAAACTGAAAACACAGCAAACATCTTGTTGACAATAGCGATGTTACATTTAAAAGAGAAAAGGAAATCATTTCAAGGTCCAAGTAAAACCATCTACAATAAAGAAAGATGAAATCAGATGACTGATTATGTCACTTATGACTGATTGCGTAACATAAGAACATGATGTTAATCTTGTTCACGAAACACGGCAATATCAATTGTCAAGAGGTGACCATCGCAGGGAGGCAACTGCTGAATTGTCAATCTGCATCTACTATAGAGTTGTTTCCTGACACAGCATTTCATTTACGAAGATTTAAAACAAAAGGGACGTTCTTCAACTTTGGAGTACACCTTTTAGAAGGCTGAAAATACATTCACATTTGTTGTCCATCAGTGTCAGTGGCAGACCATAGTGTCAGTGGCAGACCACAGTGCCAGTGGCAGACCACAGTGTCAGTGGCAGACCATAGTGTTAGTGGCAGACCACAGTGCCAGTGGCAGACAAAAGTATCAGTGTCAGACCGCCGTGTCAGTGGTAGACACAGTGTCAGTGAGAGTGCACTACTAAATGTGGTGTCATTAAAATTAATCATGTCACAGAATTACAAATCTTGCTGCATAATAGTTACCCCTTTGAAAGAAAAGAAAAAAAATAAAGAAAGAAAGAGTAAGGAAAGCAAAACGGAAGAAAGAAAGGAGATGACAAACAAAATTTAACGACCGACTTAGAATTTATGGAGACTTGAAGTTTCTTTGATACTTTGATGTGTCTGTTATTATCTTGGCCAGCGCTTGGCTTCAAGATGGCCGATGGCAAAGAAGAACAGATTTCAACTAAACACCTATACATGTACTTCACATACAAACGGATACAAGCTATCGCACTTGCTGTCGTTAACCCTTAGATCCTTTAAACACAAACAATCTTCTGCTCCATCCGCATCGTTAGGTTCGCCGTCCATCCAGATTTCTGAGTCCGTAGATAGAGGAGTTCCATCATTCCACGTATAGGACCCGTTTGTTCCTATTGCGTCAGCACCGAGCCAGACCCAGTCAAAATAATACGCTTCTGGAAATTGAAAAAAAACCAAAAAATTATAAATGAACATCGAGGAAGAACAGAAGGGGGAAGGAAATAAAAATAAGGATTGCAAAGTGGAGTGAATAAAAAAGCACGGAGACAAAGCTATATCTCCAGAAAGATGATTAGAGTGAAACGTGCAGAAAATGGCCACTGATGTTTGCCTACATCTTCTAAAATATAAAGCCGAATATTTTTCTGTGCGTGCCTGGGTGCTTGCGTGCGTGCGTGAGTGAGTGATACAAATTTGCACGCCTCAACACTAAATTAGGCACGAGGGTTCCTTTTCACCCGCAGATGATCATAGGCCAAATTTGGCCCTTTACTTACATATACCAGAACTGTGTTTCAATGTTTCCAACGGAAGGGGCAGAGGGTGTTTCCGGAGCGAGGAGAAGTAGGGTGGGGGTTAGGGAAGGGGTAGGGGTGGGCGGGGTAGGACTTCTCGGCGTTGCTCTTTTTTCCAAAGAAAAAAACGGGCTAGTCATATATATTCCTTTGTCATTGCTGGATTTGAAATTGTAACATTTGATCTTTGACACGCGAGTCCGATGCTCTGTTCATCGAACTAATCAGGAAGAAGTAAAAAAAGGGAGGAAGACAAAGAACCATTGTGTGTAACATGCTGTTGATTGACTCTTTTCTTTTTTTCCTCTTGTTTTGTTCCATTCACTCTTTCTGTAATTCTTTTGATGTATGTGTAGTAAAAGGGTCTTCAACACTTTAAGACTATTATACACAGATTACAGAATATCTAAATTAAAGGCGTGTTTATTTCCCCTTACCGACAGTCGCATCCATCAGTTCCCGCAGAGCGAGCTCGTCGTCTGCCAGCGACTTCAAGTAGAACAAGTGACCTCCCTCTACTGCACACTGATTTCTCGCTTCTTGGTAAACTAGTTTGCTGGAATTAAGCTTTAAGCAACGACCGCTGTACAAGGAGTAACCTTCATAAGTTGAACAATCTTCTGAAATATTATCAGAACAAAATTTTGATTGATAGATGGCAGCATATTCATTAGTTTAAAATCACTGTCATGTTTAACATGTGGCAGTCACCAGGACCGGTAAACACCATCGCTGGACACCAACAAACCCATTATAACAGGTAACAGTTAGTTCTCATGGTCTAATGATCTCATCAATGCCAACAGGAGTGATTCGACGTATTTCTTTCAAAACCACGAGGAGGTTTAGTTTACTTTGGACAAATACGTATTTAGTTTCTTATGTATCTATCGTTCACGCTGCCGACATAAAATATGTTTCAGAACAATGGTGGCTAGAACACCTAAAGTCGTTTGAGAAGAATCGTTCATTTTCAAAATAATGACTCAAAAAACAACTGTAAACGTAGGTTGTCTTTCAGTTTGAAAACGACAAAGACACTTCAGTACCCTGTAGAGTAAAAATACAACAATTATCTTACTCGGCATTTCGTCATAACACTCTGATTCAACGGCAGACTCATCTGTTCCATTAGATGTCCCATGGACTTCAATGAAACAAGCCAGGGTGGTGATGGTGTAGCAAAACCTAGAACAGCTGGCGTAGTTTAGACACAAAACGCAGCATTCAAGCGCTGAACTTGCTGTCACTGGGGCAGTGTCTGGGGGACGTTTGTTGCTTGACTTTTCCCACCTGCTACTTTTCATTGTATCCTCGCTCTGAACTTGCTGTGTGCACAGGAGGACGAGAAGCAGTAATAACAGCATCCTAACACTTTTTTGGTCAAAGGCTGCAGGCACGGTGGGGATCCTTGAACGCTGTTAGCAGAAAGCGGTGTGTGAAATTGTGTATGAAATGCTGCCTCTGATATACTTTATCTTTATAGACCTTTCCTGTCCGTAAAGCTCAGCAGAGCTGATTTCTGACAGCTAAAGGCTGTGTCACACGATAGCAAATCCTTCGCGGCTGTTGCATAAAGCCATCTTGCCACACCAGACGACATCCATGATACCTGCCGATGACGCACAGTTTGGTCAATAGCTCCAACTTCAGTTGCATTCCAAATGGTTTGGTCAGGTATTTTTGGTAATAGCTCCTGGTTCAATCAATCTTAGGGAAAAAAATGTTTTGCTCGAAAAGATGTTTTTTTAACAATTCCTCGATAAGAAGAGCAGCTCCTAGAAGCTGGAACAATTTGGCGATACACTAAAACAGACTGAGATCCTTATTTGCAAAGCAACACGCTTAATTAAAGTCTGTTCGATGGAACATTTTTCTGTCGTGTGACACTTCCTTAATATCGATGTGATCTTCGCAAAAGCCTATTTAAATAAAACGGTGCATTTTGTTTCAACGCACCTGACAAGATACTATTTCTTAGAAGTCTGAATGAAAACAAAACCCCACGCCTTACAGCGTCTCGGCTCGCAGAAAAGGTGGAAACATTTTTATAAAAAAACAAAGCAAGCGATGATAGCGCTCACGTGTACATTTTTGAAGAGGCGTATCTCATCAAAGCTAAGGATTACTTACTCATATGTAAATATTTAAAATAGGACTGTACCGAATGCCAGTTTAGCACCATTCAACCGAGTAAGAATATCTGATACTTGAATACAATATACGTTATGTTTTTTTTTCTCTAAGGAAATGGAGCACATCATCTCTTTTTGCTGACTCTCCTAATCCTCTACAGTTCATAGAACATATGGTTAACTTGTCCATTTTCGCTTTATCTTATCTTTTTTCAACCAATAAGAGCAAGTACATAAGTACATACCTCAACACACCAAGTTTGCACCCTGACCATACATCAAGAAGTTTCAGGTGGAAGTGCTTCCCAAGGACGAAATACATCAAACAGTAAGCTAAAAGGTCGCCTGGACACAAAGACTGGGTTAAAAATGAAAAGGGTTGGCTGGGTGGAAAAACATGTCCACCGTCTTTTGCCATGAGCGGTGTTCAGTTAACAATCGGCACTAATGATGGATGGTTGTTTCTGTAAGTAGTGAACACAGGATAAAAGGGAAAGAAAAAACCCAACAATAATAGACCAAGGAAAAAAAACCACCCAAAATCCAAGATCAAGTGGTTTACAAAATCAGGCCTCTATGAAGGTCAGCGAGTAAGTGGACAGATAACATGGTGTTCTATTTTCTTTTCCTTTAAAAAAAATATATATATATATAGCTCAGGCATAGCAATCTAACAAGTAAAAGAAAGGAAAATAATGAAAAGGAAGAAAAGAAAAGAAGCCGGCCAACAACTACCATCCAAAGAGGCGCACCAGTAGGCACCGGCTAACGATATTCNCAGCGAGTAAGTGGACAGATAACATGGTGTTCTATTTTCTTTTCCTTTTAAAAAAAAAAATATATATATAGCTCAGGCATAGCAATCTAACAAGTAAAAGAAAGGAAAATAATGAAAAGGAAGAAAAGAAAAGAGGCCGGCCAACAACTACCATCCAAAGAGGCGCACCAGTAGGCACCGGCTAACGATATTCTTAGGAATAGTACATACACCTGCATATCCATCACAACTTATAAGGTTGTACATACACAGGCGTATCAGTCACAAAGGTAGTACAGGCCCTTCAACTGACTGTCATGTAGCACGAAAGAAGTAGAGGAAACTGGATGAAAATTACAGACAGGGAGAGGGAATGAAGAGAAGAATAAAGGAAGGAGGTTACTATCAAGAAGTTAGCTGACGGATGGCACACATGATACACATATTTAGGGGTGGTGCTGTCATGTCAATCTGTACCATTTTCTGAGTAGGTGTCAGCGCGCT
>SMGT01011604.1:0-24936 GCA_004794575.1 Lanistes nyassanus
TGCAGTAGATGGTAACGACCCTGTGAAGCACACCGACAGTAGGTGGTAACGACAGTGTGACGCACACCGACGGTAGGTGGTAACGACAGCGTGACGTACACCGTTAATAAGAAATAATGACAGTGTGACCATAGATTATAGATCTATCTTTGGTGTGACGCACGGGTTATAACGATAGTGTGATACACACAAGTAGTAGCTTTTTGTAACGACGGTGTGGCGCACATAGTTATCAAGTTACATCCTATACTCAGTGTGACACCATAATTTCCATCAGCCATTGTGTCGATGGTCATCAACCATGCCCTCTGTCTGTAATCGACCCTTGTGTCTGTCAGAGACCTATGTGTCTGTCTGTCATCGACCCTTGTGTCCGTCTGTCAGTGACCTATGTGTCTGCCTAAAAAAAGATTTGTACTGGCCTATCCTTTGTGTCTGATTGGCATCAAAGCTTTGTCTGTCCGTCAGTTTCCTGGAGTACGCAGACCGCCTGCTGAGCGCAGACTACGAGCCGACAGTGCAGGACATTCTGTACATCCACTGGCCGACACTGGGTGTGCAGGAACATGCTTTTGCCATGGACAGCATGCAGTTGAAGTAGGTCACGTGCTGCCTGACCATGCCTATCTATACCTATACTATGACACGCTGAATACATTGAAACATGACTGCAGCATTACAGGAACCAATACAGGTCTATTGGAATTTAATGGAAACTAATTGAATACGGTCATCGACATAGCAAAATTTTATACTGTACGGATATTAATATGGAGAAATAATATAGTCGCCAATAGGGTTGTATTAGCAGTCTATCCGTGGATGCTGAGAAAGAGAAACGATGTGTTTGCCGATAAGACTGTATTAAGAGACTGGGAGATCCCGAGAGACGATGTGTTTGCCGATAAGACCGTATTAAGAGACTGGGAGATCCCGAGAGACGATGATGCATAATGCTGTGCACATTAGTGTGTGACAGAAATTTTGTAAACGCGAGGGTTGGGGAGCTGACTAATACAGTATTATTATAGGTTGATGACCATATTATGATATTGCAGGGTAACTACAAAATCAACAAATGCTGCAGATGTTAAAGTGATATTGCAGGGTAACTACAAAATCAACACATGCTGCATGTGATATTGCAGGGTGATCGATGTCGCGGGTCAAAAAAGTTTGAGGAAAAAGTGGATCCATTTCTTTGAAGGCGTCACAGCTGTTGTCTTCTTTGTGTCCTTGTCAGGCTTTGATGAAGTTCTGGAAGAAGATCAGACAATAGTAAGTCTATACATAGTCCTCAACAGTCTATATGCATAGTCGTCAACAGTCTGCATGCATAGTTGTCAGAAGTCTACATGCATAGTCCTCAACTATGTCCTCATAGACATACCAACAGTCTGCATGCATAGTTCTCAACAGTCTACATACATAGTCATTAACAGTCTACATACATAGTCCTGAACAGTCTATATGCATAGTCGTCAACGGTCTGCATGCATAGTCGTCAACAGTCTACATACAGTCATCAACAGTCTGCATGCATAGTTGTCAGAAGTCTACATACATAGTCCTCAACAGTCTACATACATAGTCGTCAACAGTCTACATACATAGTCGTCAACAGTCTACATGAATAGTCATCAACAGTCTGCATGCATAGTTGTCAGAAGTCTACATACATAGTCCTCAACAGTCTACATACATAGTCGTCAACAGTCTACATACATAGTCGTCAACAGTCTACATGCATAGTCGTCAACAGTCTACATACATAGTCGTCAACAGTCTACATGAATAGTCATCAACAGTCTGCATGCATAGTTGTCAGAAGTCTACATACATAGTCCTCAACAGTCTACATACATAGTCGTCAACAGTCTACATACATAGTCATCAACAGTCTGCATGCATAGTTGTCAGAAGTCTACATACATAGTCAACAGTCTACAGTATTTTTATCTCAGTATTTGTGTGTATAAAGTGGTATAAAGTGTGTATTTACTTCTTCCATTCCCTAGCTTGTACGATTTCCCCATTTGGATGATACTAATGTGTTGTTGCAGGATAAGAAAGGCAAGATTCATATTTGCACTAAAAGATGACTGTGGTGTGTGCATTTGTGTGTGCGTGCTTGCATGCGCGTTGTCTTGTACAGAATATGCTACAGGACAGCCTACAGACTTTCCATGAAGTGTCCCACAACCACTTCCTCGAGAAGACAGACATGATCCTGTTTCTGAACAAGAAAGACATTTTTCTGGATCGCATCAAAACCGCCAGTCTCACCACCTGCTTCCCGTCTTACAAAGGTCTTCTCAGTCCCAGCAACTTCTTTACTATCTTTACAAAGCAGCTGGAAATTTGTCCTTAGCGCCTGTGTAAACAGTTTTGGTGTCGACACTTTTCACATGGCAAGAAAGATGTTCATATTTTAAAACGGATCTATTTCCAACCACAACATCACAATGGAAACACATTTTAATCGCATTATGGAGGGGATTATGGAGATATAGTAACAATATACTTGCCCACTATTTCTCAAAAATTACTTTGTTTTCAGGACTTTCTCTTGAGCATTAGCTAGGTTTTTTGGGTAGAATTTAGAGTCGTTATTCAGAGAAAGCCACATTGTGATGACTAGTACTTGCATGTTTCATCAGTTTTGTTATCTTGATTGCATCTACCGGTGACAGAATGGCAGACACTGCAAGCTATACAAACACGAGGCTGATTAGAAGGTTATGTGTTGTTTACAGTTTGTGACATTGTTAGTCAGGTTAGTTCTCTTCTCTCCGGTCTGCATTGCTAAGTCTCAGTTGTCATAGGGTCTGTACTGTAAGTTTTGACTGTCATAGGGTCTGTACTGTAGGTTTCATTGTCGCAGGATCTGTACTTTAAGTTTCAACTGTCATAGGGTCTGTACTGTAGGTTTCAACTGTCATAGGGTCTGTACTGTAGGTTTCAACTGTCATAGGGTCTGTTCTGTAGGTTTCAACTGTCATAGGGTCTGTTCTGTAAGTTTCAACTGTCCTAGGGTCTTACTGTAAGCCTCTATTGTCTTTTGTCTTGTACTTTCCGCTTTGGCTCTCCCCAAGACATCCAGATGGTCCTCAGCTTTGACTCTGAAGTTCTTCTCAAAGTCAAAAAGGTTGATCATAAAGTCACTGTACAATGATAGCATTTTTTGACGCAACTTCACTTTCTCATTACTTAGGCGTCTGCTGGGGTGCGTCCGCACTGCGGGGAGTACTCTATAGGTACACACTATAGCTGTGTAAGGCTACGTACTGTAGTACAATGTGGAGTATGAAATCTAAAGTAGGCCCTTGTCCCCTACGTGTTACTGGGAGACACACGCATGTTCTGGGATTTAAAAAATAAACAAGTCGGTGAGATAATCTGTTACACTGCTGTTGTAACATGAATGTTTTACTATGCTTTGGGGATGTGTTTTCACGGTGTTAGTTTGTCGGATCTTCATTTTAAGACTCCTTTCTCTTTCTGTGTGAATGCGTGCCTATGTGCATGCGTGTATGTTCACGAGCTCGTGCGAGTCCGATCGCCAGGCTGCAGTTTACGAGCTTGCGTGTTCTTTCCGTGCGCAGGATCTTCATCAGCGGAGGTGGCGCTGCGCTTTATCAAGGAGCAGTTTCTGCAGAACAAGCCGGGCCACAAGCAGCTGTACATCCACATCTCCTGCGCCGTGGACGTGTCCCTCATGCGCCACATCCTGGCCAACGTTCTGGATATCATCATGGAGATCAACCTTCGGCGCACCCAGCTTCAGTAGCCAGCCTGTCGCGTGTGGTCCGCTGTCCGGATTCACGTGTGGGTAATCATCCTGACTCACGTCTTGCTAGCTCAGGACTGTCATTTAATCCAGAGAGGCGTGCTGTGACCTGACAATGTGACCTGTGTAAAAAAAAACAACAAACAAACCCATATACTTCAGACAGACAGAAACGGAAGTCCATAACAGTTCAACATTAATCCAGCAACATTTCGGTCGATTGTCATCGGACATGTCCAACTTGGTCATGTGTCGTCGTCCCTCGGTCACCTCTAGTCGTTAGAAACTGCCATGTCTGGTCATCAAACATCGTGGTCGCTTGGGGAATTATTTTGACCATTTCCGCGTCGTTTCGCAAAGTTCACTCATGCATGACCAACGTCAAGAGACTAAAATGAGTTGAACAGAATAACAAACTGTATTACTTATGATACCACTTATCAGTTAATAGGACTTGAGCCCCGATCTATCTACATTCTGCCCAAAGCATGATATAACTCAGTAATACAGTTCCAGGTTATTATTGATATTGATATTATTAATTTACACACGTTTTTAGAGTGAGCTTTGAATTTCATATGTTGATGGCCGATCTAGGGAAAACTTTCCGGCTTTCTCCACAGTCAGTCTAAGCTACGTGTTATCAAAATAGGCTCCATCACCCACTGTCTGCCATAAGAAAACGCAAACATCACATGCCTTCCTCAGCTGCAAATAGTGACCACTTGTATAACACAAATACGAGGTCAGACTGACGTCCAAGTTCGCAGAACAGTCTGAACCAAAGAAGGAAGTTTGCGTGACTCGTCGTCTGTGACGAGGTTCCTCGCCGTGTCCTCGCCGCTGTCACCACTGGGAGATTTTCTTTTGCTCTTGACGGGTCGTCTCCTCTGCTCGCTCAAACGACCACCGTCAAGAGGGTGACATATTCGTAGGTGGAACTATCACTGTATTACTAACTAATAAGACTTCTCAATCATATGGCCTAGCCCCCACCACCTACAGTCTCCCATAAAGAACTACAAAACACCGTAATACAGTGAACACAAAAAGAAGAATGTTTTGTTGATATAAACAACGAATATTTACAATCAGGACAATATCTGTTACAATTCGTTAACCTCTAGGCGTCCCGCAATTTCCTTCTGTTCGAGCTAAGTCTGCAATAATACGTAATACCACCCTACATCACCGGCCTCACCATTAAACACAATGACAAACCATGTACCTTAATCTCGTCTTTGCATACGAGAAAAGAATGACCACGTGATGCACAAAACTCGCATAACACAACACTCGTTCCCGAATGCTTCCTTACAGTCCGCATGACAGTCTGTACGTTGGAGCGCTCCTTCCTTGGATATGTTCACCAGTAGATATCCTGAAGACCTGAACACTTCCACGTAACAGCAGACTTCGATGCTGAGTTCACACACGCCACAGAGAATATGACGTTTCTCAAGGCTGACACATAGCCCTTTGAGGTCACTCCTAGAGCTTGGTTACAGGCAGCCTCCTTTTAAGGCTGGCTCTTCTCCCTCTGCTTCAGACGGTTGTCTGTCCGCAGTCTTCGATCTCCCTCCTTTACGCTCAGGAGTTATCCCCTTGCCCGGTCAGCGTAGGGGTCTCCCACAGCAGAGGAACACGTGCAAGAGACACACACCAGTCTGGAAGGATCCAACACCCTCGCAGAGTCCCTTGCTCTATGCAGCTAGTCTACTCAAGATGCTCTCCACTCAGGAGATTCGGGCGGAAGATAATTTGACGGTCTAAACCAGTCCTTTTATTCTAAACTTTCGTCCATAGATTCTTGTATTCACATACACGTGGTCAACAAGATAGTTACATATATCAACCAATCAGGCCAGAGACAGCAGGAGCCACACCCCGTGTCAACTACAAGGACACGCCCCTAAGTGGACACCGAGAGTGGACGTAGCTACTCCCTCCCCTTCCTGGCAGGTTACACCTCTCGGCTACATCAAAGCCCCTGGTGCTCGATACTACGCGTCAGTGGATTCCTCCTGATGCGTAATTCTCCCCTGTCCAACTAATCCGCACCTGGCCAGCCTGACATCTGCTCTAGAGCTTTGGTCCCTTCCCAGCTGTGCCTCAGGGTAAGTAACACCTTGCCCCTCGCTTCTAGAGCCAGCACCCCTGATCAGAAGTGTGAACAGCAACCTAACCTGGGCTGGTGATGACGTGAGCGGCTAGATGGCGGCTTGAACAAGGGGATAATGGACCTTAATTAGGCCGGAGGGCTCTGGATGGGTCACACCTAGAATCTATGGTGTAATCTCCTTGACCCACCAGACCCAAACTCGTAACAGCCTCAGATTCTCCATTTTTGAACCTTTACACGTGTTGTTGCACACAGCTAAGCTCGTACTGTCAGACCTCAAGTCAACCCTTGACCTCTGACCTTGCTAGGGCAAAGCTTGCTCGCCTTAGGACTCAATGACAGGAGTCTTGCTTCTCCCTACATTATGTTAGGATTCTTCACGGCTTGAGACATGTTCCGGCCTCCTTTACATTCTGTGATTTTTCGATGCTCGTTTATAAGCACGCACTTTCCTAGGCAGGGCGTGGCTTGCCAATTCAGACTTCTACACAGCCCTCAGAAGGTCTTGTTTCTTTCACGAAAACTAAGAAATTAGCTATTCAAAAGGCTAAATAGGTCCCGTGTGTCCCCCTAGGACTATGTCTTTGTACTCCAGCCACACCGCAAAGCTAAGCACAAGGCGATTCAACACGCAACGTGAACCCACGAAGACAGAAAACGGCAAACTTCCATCCCACAACCCACTGCGTTTATTAAGTTCAGGGTTTACTCCTTTCATGCGTCATCCAGTCACATAATATTCCAATATACTGAATGACCAGCAGGACAGACCAGTTAGCCACGCCCCCGTGTCAACTGAGGAGCTCCCTCCCCCTCCTTCTAATAGCACGGATTGTGACGTCACACAATCTCTGACCCGTACTTGGGCCTGTCTTAATGCCAGGACCAATTCACTTTGAATCAAAATCAAAGGACAGGTCATCAGTGTCATTACACCTACAGACGCTGGTGTGACGCGACTTAATACCTCTACAGCTCTGATTTTAGCACCTTTAGACTCCAACACTCTGACCTGAGCACTTTGGTGGTCAGGGCGCTGCAGCTAAATTATCGCCTTCCCTTCTCCACTCATCCATGGTCAGCTACCAGCGTCGGTTTTTTTTTTTAACACCTGCGGTAGTCATCCGTCTCAAGCCATCTGCGTCTTGGCTCCACATCTGCTGATTCCTGTCAGTACCCATCCTGTCAGGTGTGAACTGGCCTCTCGCACTGTTACATAACCATGCAAGATACAAGCTTGAGCATAGAATTCTGACGTACAACACTGAATATCATCAATGTGCATGAAATAATCAATAGAAGTCAGTGATAAAAATTCTCAGTCCTACCGGACCTAAAACGTGGCAACCACTCTGTCACGTCTCGTCATTTTACACTCTGTTATGTCTCGTCATTTTACACTCTGTTATGTCTCGTCATTTTACACTCTGTTATGTCTCGTCATTTTACACTCTGTTATGTCTCGTCATTTTACACTCTGTCACGTCTCGTCATTTTACACTCTGTTATGTCTCGTCCTCAGACATTCTGTTATGTCTCGTCATCAGTTGCTCCAAAGTCTCATCATACACTCTTTTATGCCTGCTCATCAGACATTCTGTCATGTCTCGTCATCATATTCCGTCACGTCTTGTCATCAGACAGGCTTATCTTCGGCAATAATTTACCGTGTTCACTGAAGCTACGTGACCTGCACACTTCTAATGGCACTAAATCAGACTGGAAAATAAAGTGCAGACTTTTCTTGATCAAAGTCTCTGTGACAAGCAGTTGGTCTGAAGATGTTTCTTGCGGCATAACATAGAATCTGTGGCAGTCTATAAATGGGACTCCCAGCTGACTTTACCAAACTGTGGGAGACACAGCTAGTTTGATCAAGTTTTCTGGTTAAGAAAAGCAACAGAAAATGCAATGTATGCAAAACGCAGTTGGCACATAGGTACGCGCAGAATGGAACCAAATATTGCCATCATTATACTTTTGTTACTTCTCCTCTGTTGACAACATGACGCAAACAGGAGAACTAACAATGGCATGATTTGTCAACACGGAGTGTCAATAGTATGATTTGTCAAAAGACATAATTAACTGTTATTATGATTCCTCAACAATAATTGTCATTATGATTTGTCAAAATAGCTGTTATTATGATGCCGATAATAGCTGTTACGATTTGTCAACAAAAACTGTTATTATGATTGTGAACAATAACTGTTTGCGCGCCATGCGCTCATCTAGTCTCCCATCAGCCTGTATAGACAAAATCGCCTGTTTGCCTTTTTATGTAATACCTTTGTCCTCCGTTGGATAGTTTTCTTAATAGCATCAGTCATCCTCCGCTCTCCGTATATAAGTCAGAATGAGATTCTGTTGTTGTCCACTCATGTTCAAAGTGAAAGTCGTTATCTCCTTTAAGTCCTCCGAGTCCCTTCAGCACAAAAAGCAGAAATTGTTAAAACAGAGAAATGACTATAACACTTTAGGACTAATTGTCTGTATAGAGCAAAATCATATTGTGTTTTGTAATGAATGTTTTCCTTTGCTGCCTACACTGCCGAATACAGCCCAAGTAGTCGATCCAAATCCTTTCAGCAAGTACACAGCACGTCGCTCAAACTCCCTTATACATATTTCCTCCTCCCAACCTCCGTTTCTTTTCCACTTCGGCCGGCTCTCCCCAGTCTCACACTGGGAAAAAACAAAAATCGACACATACGTACACACAGAAATGCGTATGCAGTCATTAAAGTCGATGGTACAGACTCAGTAGGTTTGTTCACTGCATGCCGTGCGTACGATATCTGAAACTCGCATGCCCTCGTAACAAATAATATATTGCTCAAAACGATTGAAGATCAAAGAAAGCTGCACGCGCTACGTGACGCCAAAACTGAAACCAACAACCCGCGCCCTGTTTGGTCTGGCATTGTCATCTTGGAGAACGGCTCTGGGTGCCATTGCCTGCAGCGCTCGCAGTACGGGGGCTGCAAAATGTCATCCCTCGAGACCTGTCTCCTGTGGTGTGCACGAACGTGCCAGCACTGATTTCCAAGCACACGGACGTTCACTGTTTCAGCATGGAAGAAATGCACCCAAATGTACGGGGTCGAATTTTGTGTTCTTGCAAACTACACACATCCTTGACCTGCCTGCCAAATTGCAGCTTTTCTTTTTTTTTTTGGGGGGGGGGGGGGGGGGGAGAGGTGGGTTGAGCAGTATATATTGCCGTCGTGCTTCAAGCGCATTGCTAACAATGCAAAATATTAGAATAGGTCGATAGGGCTGGTGAAGCTTAATATTTGACACTGGAGGTCACGGGTTTTATGCAGGATTTCAAAAATGCATTTTAATTAAACAAATAAGTCGTGACATAAAAATAACAGCAAGGAGACAATGTAATGTGTTACACCTAGCAAAAGAAGTAGAGAAACGATGACCCTTCTGTGAAGAAACTTAAATGTTTACACAGGATAAAAACTAGAAACGTGTAGACAGACACATATGAAGAAACGTTTACAAATGGGGTGAGGTGCACGTGGATGTATTTACAGACAAGAAGAAAACCGTGTTTACACAAGAAGTCAGGTAGATGTGCTTAGAGATACATGAAGAAACTGTGTTTCACAAGAAGCCAGGTGGGTGTTTTTAGAAATAATGAAGAAACTGTGTTTTGACACGAGCCAGGTGGGTGTGTTTAGAAATACATGAAGAAACTGGGTACAAAAGAAGCCAGGTGGGTGTGTTTAGAAATACAGGAAGAAACTGTATTTACATAAAAGGTGAGGAGGATATATTTACAGGCAGGAAGAAAACTTTTACGAAAATAGACCAGGCGGATAGGCTTACAGACAGGAAGAAAACTGTGTTCGCACAATTAAAGAAGTTCGGTAGATATCTGTAGAGATACACGAAGAAACTGTACTTTCACAAGAGATGAGGTAGCTGTGTTTACAGAGGATGCTTACTCAAAGAGGTGAGGTGGGTACTTTTACAGACAGGAGAAAACGGTGTTTCTTGTCACAATACTGTGCCATGACCCAAAGTGCTAAATTAGCGACCCCTAACGGCACCTTATTTTTACAGGCAGGAAAAAACGGTGTTTATACAAAGAGGTGATGTTTGATGTACAGAGATGAAGAAACTGAAGTAAAGGGGTGCTGACGACAATCGGGGGAAGAGGTGGAAAACAATTGTATATTAACTTAATTATGAGAAGAGGATGTATTTGTGACTTAGCGATGTAGACCCTGTGTTTGTGAAGTGCAGATTTACTGTTGTATAAAACGATGTAAAGAAGGCGCGTACATTTTTTATGTGTAATTTGCATTTTTCTGACACACACAGTACATTTACGGAGGGAAGATGCATTTGTTGCACAAATGTATAAAAGAATTTTTTCTGATAGATATCCGGAAGACAAGACGAAGGGTGACATTCTTGGATCTACTTGGAATGAAGAAAGATATAGGTGGAATGACAGCGATGATGCGATACAATGGAAGAATGGTGTGAGACGAAGACAATGCAGATAGAAAATGACAGCAAATCAGAATATTTCCCCCCTTGCGATCCCCACTATAAATAAAGAGCAAAAGCTTCGTACAAGCCGAAGGATTGTGATTTTTGTCTGGTTTCATATTTCCATTTGATACTGATGCCAGTCGTCAGAGGACAACCCTGTGACGTCTGACACCGACCACTCTGCGCAACCAGAGGGTCAGAGAGAGAGAGAGAGAAAGAAATGTCTCTGGCACTACATCGCCTAACGTGCAGCTAGCGCCGAGCCGTCACTGCAGGTGTAAGCAGCTATTGATTATTCTATAAATCTTGTTCAGTCGAAAACACTGCTTTCCGTGGGATTGGAATCCGACTATGCAGTCATCCGCTCGACAGAACACTCCCGTGGCCAGCGTTTTTTTTTAAATATATATATTTATTGACTGGTGTTTCCTGCTCTCTGTTTCAAGTTTATAGTTGAGACAGTATTATAAGTATTAAGTACACTATTACATCCATCACAATCCCCTGTCTTTTAAGGCTGACCTCGTCAGTGTGCACTAACATTAACCAGCCTTTCATTGTCGAATAAATTGGCATCGGTCTCAAGCCTACAGTACTGCTGGAAAGTTAAGTCTGTGCTTATGTTTGAGATTCTGTACACTCAGTACATGGTCCAATAACACCTGTCTTTACAATTTGAAAATACTATCTCGTGCAATATGATCACTGGATATCATGCAACACTGGTACATGACCTTTTGACCTGTGACGTGACGAGAAAGGTGGCACGGTAGTCATGGAATTAAAACATATTTCCTCCAGATGTCGGGGTGGTGCCACGAATGTTAATTGCTATTCGTTGCGCATACAAGCTGTAAAGCTCTCGGCAATTTAACGTGTGCACGTGCATAAAGTTGTAAACCTCTCAATGTCTTTAATTAGCTGAAGATTTCTTTAAAACCTCCGCGAAACAAAGAACCACACGTTTACAGTTCTTTTAGGCTTCTATTTCAGCTATTAAAAAAAATGGCGGCAACATTTAGCATTTTATACTAGGGAATAGAGAAATGTCTTGTCCCAGAGTATGTGCCATATACATATTATGGCACAGTTTTACTGTATAATTTTGATTGTTGATGTGATCCTTTGTCTTATAATCCACGATAACGTAATTTTTCGATGTAAATTTCTAGTCTCTAACTGGCTGATATTCACGTGAAAAGAATCTTGTCGCTCCATTATGCTTCATAGTTACTTTTAAATAGGAAAGGCATTAAAATTTGTCTATAATTAAATAGTATTTGGTTCATTACTTTATAGAATACGCTGTTCTAAATAAAAATTGTACCTGACAATTTTTCTCCTAAAAAATGAATCCGAGGTTAAAAAGTCTTGTAATCCAGGATCGTGCAGTTCAGGAACTATGTGAACTGTCTGAGGTTCAAACTGTATCTTTGTCCAGGAAGGTCACACAGATTCTTACTGGACACAAGAAATAGCTTGTTCCCTGTGGCACTCTTCTCAGCTAATCAGGCTATCCTAGAAAAAGCGAAAGGGAACAGAGAGAGAGAGAGAGAGAGAGGGCAATCTTCATTTTCTTTCCTGTTCTTTTCTTTGAATAGGCCATAGGGATGATAAAGAGTTTTTTTAAAAGGCAAAATATGTGCAAATTCAGCGGTCAGCATTATCCTTTGTGGCTCTTGCTGACAACGAACAACCCAAGCTTTTAATGTGCTCGTCCGAATCGTTCTTGAGTCTGCGAATATGATTCGTTTCATGATTATTTGAATAAAAAGGTGAAGATTGCCGAAATAGAGCGTGCCGACAGCACTACGTAAGAACTGAAGTGTTTGTTACAGTGCTCTGTCGGGGACTTTATTTGGTCCATTGCTCTGTGTGTGTGTGTGTGTGCGCGCGCGCGCGTGCGTGTGTCAGCGACTTGGTCCATTGCTTATCTGTGTTGTCAGAAGGAAATTAACGTATTGGTCACTCAGTAAGAAACAGTGATGAATATTTGCGCAGTCTTCGAGAAAGGAGTGGTTATACCAAACATCTGGTTACGTCCAAGAAACACCTACTTCAGTTTACTACTACTAATAATAAAAAACAATATTACACAAGTGTACACGTGTCCTTGCATGGAATCGTGTCATCGTTAGCAAAGAAAATGCCACAACCTACAGCACAGTGCGCGCATGCGAACGAGCGCACGAGAGAATGTACAATTTACGACTACATATGTGCCCCCCCCCAAAAAAATGTTTTATTTGCCTCTGACCTTCTTTCACCTGCCCTGTACTTCTTCCCCCACCCCCTGCCCGTCTCAACCCCGGCCCATATCCATCACAAGTGGGAAACGACTCAAACGACCCCGTTCTTCGTCTTCGATCAATTTTCTTCTGTGCCAAACTTTAGTTTTTATTTTCTCTCCAGTTATGGCGTGGGGGTGGGGGAGGGTTGGGCACGTCCGTCGTTCAAAGCGTCTCCTTCAATGGATCAAGTCCCGAGCGCCAGACGTAATTTTACGCCAAGCCGGACTCCGTCTGTCGTCTTGACGCAATCTGGAGGACGCAACTGTTGAAAACGATTGTCATGTGTGATTCGACTATGATCACATCCACGTTTAAGGCCTGCTCTTTGGAACACACAGCAGGCCTTGACATCAACTCATTTGCCTCTGGCCGCGCTCTGCTGAAGTTATTATTTTTTGCTTTGCCCCAACACATCTATGCTGACAGCGAACTGCTCTTGCTAACGAAACAGATTTTTGTTCGAAAATTTCTCAAACTAGTTCTATTCGAAACTACCTACAGTAGTTGCCCAGCGACAGGAACAACGAAATCTGCTAGCCATGGGTGTAAAGCGGGGGATCGACCGACCATTACAACGATAGCCCTACCACAGACCTACAGTCATTCATGTAAATCAGAACAAAAAGAGTTCCCCCCTCCCAAAAACCGAAAAGTAAATCTTTGCAGCAGTTGTATACGTATGCTCTTCACAAATGCCAAAAAAAAAAACCCCACCCCTAAACGAAGAGGTAAAATCGTCAGGTTCGTAAAAGGAATTTCAGTCATTGTACAAGTAAGGCTGGTCAGCATGGTCGGACTGTGGGCGGAAGCGGAAGGTGTAGATAGTCTTACGGGCACTTATGTGATCACGTGTTTGGGATGGAGGAGTGGGTGGGTGAAAAGCTCTCGGTGATTGGCTTAAAGTCACTGTTTCCTGCTTGCGGTTTGTTGACGTCAGTGACGTCACAGTCCGAGTTGGATGGCCGCGAAGGCGTGAGAACACGAGTTGATGTTTTGTGGTAACAGGTACAGAAATCAGTAACAGCAACACCGAGACGGCACTACAGTGGATAGTGTATGAGGGTGAGTTGAATCAACTAGTTTGTTTTTTGATTTGGTGGAATAAGTGAAGCAATAGTATTATGGCAACTAGTTAATTCTGTGTATCACTTGACGGGAAAAAACCACACTAGATTTAAGATTACACTGAGTGTCGTAATCGTAATGTGACCGGTGTATCTCGATAAATATGACAGTTATGTTTCGTAGAAATACGGGGGCGCAGATCAAATGGTCAAACACAAATATTAGGAAAGTAAATTCTGCCAATTACTTCGCGGGAAACTGGAAAGAGAGAGAGACACACACACACACTGGTGACACCGAGTCGAGTGTCGTAAATCAATCAGTATAATGTAATCTATACATGACAAGTGTAAAATTGATATAGTATTTCGATTCCAAATGCGTAAACGTGACAGCTGAGTGTTTCTTAGAATTAACTGGGCGCAGATAAGATGATCAAAATCGACTCAAAAATGTTTACTTGAGCTGTATGCCGGAAATCATCGAGTGACGCTAGCGATAGAATCATGGTTGGAAAGTACGATAACAACAAACACGTGGCTTTTGTTTTGTTTTGTTTTAGCAGCTTGACAGAATTGATTTTTTGTGGGGTAGGAAAAAATTGTTGATCAAAACATTTTCTTCCTATAAAGTGGACACATTCGTTTGTATATTCGGTTAGTTACACCAAGTGACCATGGGTTTCCCCGGGACATAGTTTGTGGTTTGGGAAATTTTCATTTTTGCGCAGACAGTAAAATCTGAGGTTAGGATTTTTTTTCTGTCTTACAGCTGTAAGTCTAGAGAACCTTGATTGCACAGATCAAGGAACATTTGTGAGCACCAGTGCAAGTCAAGGTAACAGGAGTCAGTCATGGCTGTGGAAGACAGCAAGCAGTCTAATGGGTCTCAGGAGAAAATGTGTCTGTTAAAATCTCCAGAAAACCATGATTCTCTCAGCAAAAGAATGCCATATGTCAGCAGTGATGGTACTGATGGCATGGTTTGTCAGCAACCAGCAGCAGATTTGAAGAAAATTGACGCAAATGATGGATCAACCATGAAAACACACTCTTCTGCAAAATGCAACTCAGGTTGTAGGAAAGGCTGTGCATGCAGCAGTGAAAATACCCGAAGATGTGATGGAGCTGACAAGAAGAATTTGAAACCTAATTTCAGGAATTTAAATAAAACGTTACAAAACTTTTTTGAGCACTTGGAAGCCACTTCTGAGAGCAGTCCAGAATCCAGATTGCCCCATGACGAGAACTGTGATGTGTCGTGCAAGTATTATGATGAAGAATTCAGCATAACAGTGAAGGTAAAAGGGACACCTCAGATGGACTGGAATATTACTGATTCTTTGAAAGCATGTTCATCAATGATAAAGCTGATAGAAACTTACGGACAGTCTGGTGAAAGTGGGGGATCGGTGATGGATAAATCGGACACAGAATGTCACCAGGTAGACAGCAGTGGCAGCATAAGAAAGCACAAAGGCACACAGTCGAGTCGCATGAAAAGTAAGAGCATCTTAGAGAAAATGCTTCCAGACTCCAGCTGTGATGAGATGCGCGACAAAAATGATGCAGGGGGCAGTGTTCATCTTCAAAACCCTGTCTTACCTAAAGGGGAACATTCGCATAATGTGGACAATAAACTCATTTTGAGAGAAATCATTACAGATTTTGAACGTGCAATAAATTTGCCCTGCAAACCGTTACAGAAATTGAAAAAGAAGCAAACTGTGAAGCACAGTAGCCAGCTCCCTGACTCGGGTCATAGTGTTCAGGGTGTTAACTTGGCTGGTAAGGTGTTGGAAAAAGAACGTGGGAAAAGTAGCGACCCTGGGATTTTCACCATGGCCAGCGTTCAAAAGCAACTTGTCAGTTTGGCTGAAAGAACAACATCAAAGACAGTTCAACGTATTTTGAAAAAGTCTGGCCAAGAAACAGGAAGTGGGCTTTATCGTGATGTTGTTGGTGATGGTATAAATGACCGGCCTCCTAACCCTGTCTTTTGCAACTTGACAAGCAACTTGCCGTCATTTCAAGAGGGCAAGGCTTCCATGCTGCAGACCCCGATGGACACTGGCCATGTTGCCCCTGGGGGAAGCTGCCACATGGACAACAAGATTCCTTCTGCTCCCACCCATGTTTCTTCAGCTGCAGTTGTGCACTGGCCAGAGAGGGCACTGAGAGCCTCATGTTCTGCAGCTGATGCTGGTGACTTTAAACGTTTTCTCGTCCATCCGCCTTGTGAGAAAAGTGGAACCTCAGGAGACAGAACCTTCCATCTTCCCACAGATTGCTTGTCTTGTCCGGTGAACACGCCAACGCTCAAAGAAGCAGAATCTCTAGTCGCTGACCTTTCTGGCCACAGTCAGCATTCTCACTCAATGTTTCTAGCAGACCCGTCAAATGCTGACCATCTGGGGCCCCATCAGCATTCTGACTCAATGTCTGTGACTGACATGATCGACACAACTAAGAAGAAAAGGCATTCTGAAGATAACTGTGCCAGTGAATCAAAAATGCATAATGCAGACAGGGTGGAAAACAATGTGAATGATGATGTAAAGAGCAATTGCTGTTCTTCCAAACTGACTTCTTTAAGTATTAGTGATATAGACTGTGATAGCAAGATAGGCACTGGTGAAGTCTGCCCGAACAACTCCAGTTGGAAGTGCGATCCACACACTTGGCCATCGACAGACATGCCAAGTCCCAAGACATCTCCCAAACTGGAGGTTGAGGAAAATAACGAGCATTTGATGGACATTGCTTTAGAAATAGAAATCTTTGAAGATACAGATTCTGGAAAGGGACCCAAGGCTTTGACAGCAGCCAGAAAACAATGCCACAATCCATTCTTAATTGACAGTCCAATCATTTTGAAGGGCAGCTCACCACCACTGGAACAAGGGTGAGTATCAGCAACGTTTGACCCTTTGTAAAACTTGTATGATCACTATGGACAGCTGGCTTAAGCTATCAGGCCAACCAGAATTTGTAACAACATGTCTGACTACACAAGAAAATAATTATATATTTTTCAATCCATGTATTGTGGAAGTAGAGAGTGCTGTACAATCATCTCTGGTCAAGCAAAATTGATGGTAAATTACTCTACATAGCAAGTGTAAAAAGTGAGTTACTGTTGAAGCTCAGTCAGCACCTTCATTTTCGCTAGGTGTTTTAACAATGTGTCTTTTAGTTTAACTATTAATTTCGTTGATCCTTCAAGGTGTAGGCAAGTCTAGCCACAATGGCTGGACTCAAGGCATCAGAAAAATTGACATAAGGGCATACCTGACACACACAAAAGTCATGTTATTTAAGACCAGACAGCCTCACAAGTGTATCCACAAATGGAATACCAAAAGCATTTCCTTGTGTTCAGGTGTGAATTCCCTTAAGAAATGAATACTAGATTTCAATTTTCATGCACTGACTGAATGCTTTTTGTTTGTTTGTTAAAAGTATCTTAGAAGAAAACACAAATGAGAAGTCATCTGAACCAAAAGGCATGACAGGAGATAGAGGTGCTGTAGATGTTGAGTTAAATCAGCATCCCACAGGTCAAGATGTTATCCAGCATCTCACTGGAACTCCGTCTTCTCAACAACAGTTTTCTCTGCAGACCATGCATCAGGTTTGATGCTATATTATTTTGGGTTTTAAAAATTTACTTTGGAGGATGGGGTGGGGTTGGTGTTTGCTGCTTACTCTCCCGCCACGAACGATGTGCATTTCAGGAAGGTGTTGCTTAGACAAAGTTTACGTGCTGCCACTCGTGGGACTTTTGTTGCAGCATGGGTTTCAGTCCCACCCAGTCACATTATAGTGATACCAGGCCAACCAGTCCTGTTACTGTTCCCTATAGTGCCAGGTGTCTGGCAGGCAGCTACTCGATTGTCAGTTTGTAAGTCATAGGTATGACTCGGCCAGGATGCAAACCACTGACCTCCCACTTCGAAAGCGCATGTCTTAACCATTAGACCATCAAGGGGTCTTGTGGGGAGGGTGGAGGGTGTCAAAGCATTAAAGAAAAGATACTGACAACTGTGGTAAAAATGTTATTTTTAGGGGTAATCTCATTAATGTTCAGAATTATAGTTCTTCTGTGTACCTGCATGTTATATAATATGTTGTTACACAGTTGATATTTCCATCAGCGTTAAGAATACAGCATAGTTATAGTATACACAGCCTTGTATTAACATAACACATGATCTTGTTTTATTTTATATAGGTATCTTCAAAAAAACCTAGCTGGCAGTTGCTGGAATCTTTCATCCAAGACAAAGATCCACGCAAGTAAATACATTTTGTGTTCCTTTCCTGTTGGTGTTCACTTCCACAGACAAACCCTAAATATTTCTGAGACAAATAAGGTGTAGTTTTAGTTTTTATTACTTGTACCTTGAGAATAATTGTAGTGTACATTTGAAGTTGTCTGAAGAATTGCTTCATTCAAAATGGAATTCACTGTTTTCCAGAGCACATGAGACGTTTAAGTGGCTAGAGAAACTACAGCAGAAGTCGCAGCTGAGGCGGATTCCAACAAAACTTCTCAAGTCTTTGATGAACATGTACATCAGGATGAAGGCTGTGCCACAGCTGTTGCATATCTTGGTGGCAGTGTGTCAGCAGAGACTGTTTGATCTGAGGTAGATGTTTAAAAATTCACTCACTGCTTATCCTGTGGCGAGCTACACAAAAATACACACAGTTTAAAGTCATAAGAAGTGATACATGTGTCACTGATTGATGAGCTAGTAGATGAGCATGTAGATGTAGTCCAGTGCTTGTGTTTTAGTTTACAGTCTCTCCCATCTGTTGTAGCCAGACTCTTACAGCTTGTGAAGAACATCAGCATGTTAAGTGCAGAAGACAAGAACTTTGTTTTATTAAACGCTCTTGCAAGCCAAATAATAGCTGTTAAATCTTGGCTTTAGTTATGCAAGGGAGAATGACTGTTTTTAAACAAAATCCCTGGGTCGAAAACTAAATGTTGTTCTTATTAAGGCTTGCATATGGTATTAAAAGTATACAACTGTTTTCAGCAGTATGTTTATATATGTTCCAGTGTTTGCAGGGCATACATACAGCTCTGCAGTAAATATCCTTTTTACCTGAAACGCATCTTGAAAGCTCTGAAAGCAAACAGTCTCCAACCAGGCCCTGTTGAAATAGCTGTTCTTCTAAAGTGAGTTGTGGTCTTGAGAAGACTGTAGACAGTGCATTTAACAATCTGTTTCAAATACTTGTGTTATTAATTGTTATATCTCAAGAAAACATTAAATGAGGACTATCTGGGTTGTTTAGTTTTGTGGGGTCAAGAGGTTTATGCAGATGTGAATGGCCTGGCTTAATAACTGGATGTGGCAGTTTACCAATCAAATTGTTATTTAAACGTAAGAATGAACGTTTTTGTCTTTTGAAACGATTCAGTTCATATCCCTTAGTTTCTTCTTTTTTTTTTAAAGAGGCTTCCTGCAAGATTCAGCATTTATCATCCAGCTGTGGGAAGTGTTGTGCTACTGCTGCACGTACCAAGGTGTTCCACTGGAGATTGTAGAAAAGGCTATTTTGTTAAGCCAGAACATGATGTCGGATGGAAATATAGTGAAGCTAGTTAATTCTTGGGTACTAATAGCACCACCAAGCTTGCTGTGCAAGCTTACATCTGAAGCATTGCTTCGACTACAAGGGTTGCTCCAGCCAGAAGCTGCTCAGTGCTTGAAGGAGGCATTACAGCAGGCACAGGTAACATTTTGTTACTTATATATATAAAGGGGCGTGCGTATTCATGCGCATGCTTCTGATGCAGACAACGATTCTCCACATAGATTGTCATAGTTATTACTTTGTCACAGCCACTTTTCCCAGGCACACTTAAAAGTCTTATACAGATTTTTTGGTTATGCACATCTCTGCATGCTGATGTTGGTTCACCTACACAGAAGCATAATGCGTTAATAATTTAATGGTATAATGCACCTGCATGCTGCACTTTTTCAACATTTCTTCTCATGAAAAGCCATCTATAATAGTAAGCCAACTAACTATTTAGGCTTTTGTGCCATTCATTGTATTTTATTGTCCCATTTAAGCTGCTTTGTTGCTGTGTTCATTATTTAGTTTGGGAAACAGTTGCAACAACAAAAGATTTTAGTGCCTTGTGCTTTAAAAAAAAGGATTTCCAGTGTATGGGCCTATTTTTTGTATAATGTTTTGCAGCATCCCTATATTAGAGATCTGGCTCTCAGATTTCTGGAACACAATAAGGAGGAAAGTTCACAGTTTATTACCAGTCTTTCAGACGTTCTTTTGAGGCACGATGTGCTTGAAAATGCAGCCACCTTTTTTAACTGTCTGCAGGAAAATATCAATAATGGTAAAGTATTTAATACTATCAGTGACCCCTTTTCTAAACTGCATTGTAAGTTTCTTGAAGCATGTTAGGGCGTTTATCAGAAGGGTTTTTTTAATTCTGGAAAAGCTGGTTCTAACTTTTGTAATCATTAGTTCAGGTTACTGACATCAGGGAATAACGTTTTACAAAAACACAGTGTTTAATGTTAGTATGATATGCCAAGAATCTCAAGGATCGTTAACATTGTGATCTTCAAGTTTTGTGTTTGTGCATTTCTAATTTTTGGATGTTGCAAAATGATTTATATGTCATAATTAAATAGACTTTGAGCACACTGTTAGTTTTAAAAAAAGTTACTTAGTTACAATCTATTGTTTTGGTAGAACAGAAAAGTTTCTTCAGGAATTGAATTTTGCATGTCACATGGTTGTCTCTGAACAACAGATATTACATACATTTTTCTTTCTAGTTAATGCTCATTAAATTCTGAGTCACCTCTTCAAACACCAGGATGTTGTCATGGAAATGCCTATCCCATGAGCATTTCCCTGACAAGAAGTTTGGAACATGTTGCATAACCATGCATTCATTAAGGCCTACATTAGGAACAAAGTTAAATCTTGCCTGCACCCATAGTACACCAGCACCATCAAGCCAAATCTAGGCATTCAGTTAGAGTTTAATAAAGTTCTTTTACATGCACATTGTCATTGAAACATTCCTTTATTCAAATACTTCATTAAGAATTGTTGAAGTTTGGTGGTTGAGTGAGAGCTGTACATTTCTAGATGATTTAGCCATGCTGTTTGCATGGTGTGGGAATGAGAAAACTCGCAGTAACTGTATTTCAATGAGTATTTTGAGTGCTTTTTCGCTAGATCTGCAAAAAAATAAAATAAAATAGAAATAAGCCCATCTAGTTATAATCTCTTTTTCTGTTGCACTGCTGGTGGAAGTCTAACTTCTTTCAAGGAAGGTTTAAAGTCTGATTGTGAAGTAACTAACATTTCTGTTGATAAAGATTTGTTTGGCTCTCAGTTTGAAGTAAGATAGACTTGTGGTTCCACCTGGAGGTATTATGTCAAAAATTTCTCTGTAGTCACCCAGTATTGGCCAGATAATTTCTTATCTTGCTGACATATTCTTCATTTGAACATATAGAGAAGCTTTTCTTTAAAGGAATCTATCTTGGGAGTGACTGTGAAGTGTGTCAGTGAGGCAGACAAAACAAGATACCATATAGGGATTTGTTGGCTGGGATAGAGAGTATTCTTTCTATCGCAGCGGGTAGTTTCTGGTGGGCCTTTCAACAAAGTGACCCACAATGTGAATGACATAACGTTAATTTTAGAACATGCAATCCTTCACGGATGCATGGCATGGTATAGGGGAATGTTTAACTCCTCGCACCTTCAGAACTACTAACACCTTTTAAAACATGTGCATCACTTCTCCTCATAATTTTTGGCATGGCGTTTTTAAATGTTAATTCATTTTGTTATAAATTTAATGGGAAATATATTTGATTTTACCCACTAACAACTATACGTCTGGACATTATGGACACCTGAGATACATAAACCTTTGTTTTATGCCAAATCCTTTTTTCTGCAGGAGAGA
Organism: Lanistes nyassanus; assembly: GCA_004794575.1. Lineage (NCBI taxonomy): Eukaryota > Metazoa > Mollusca > Gastropoda > Architaenioglossa > Ampullariidae > Lanistes > Lanistes nyassanus. The sequence continues at coordinate 21,770 of SMGT01011604.1, forward strand.
GGAATGTCGAGAGGATGGCAAACAAAGTCACTGTCCAGGTGTCACAGTTGGGGTCCCTACTCCTGGCAAGGTGTTGTGGCCAAACAGGCAATGACATTACAATCAAGCTTTTGGAGTTTCTACAGAATAGTCGCCTTATTGACAAGTCACATTTAACGATGTGTTGTGTAGCACACAGCAAGGCTGTTGGTGCGGATTTTCAGATGAAACATCAACATACAGCAGAACAGCTTCTGAAAGGTAAGATATTTATGAAAGTTTAATCCACAGTTTTGGCATGGCCTGTAATTATTTGTATGTGCAGTTAAAGACTGAGTGAGTAATCACTAAAAAGTATGGAGAGAGAAGGATAGCTTTCAGTGTGAGTGGATGTGATTTCCTGCAAACATATCAATGATGTACGGTTTTTTTTCACAAGGACATCTGCACAAAGTGTACGTAAATTTTAGATGGGAATTTTGGGCAAAGATTAAGATACCTCAGTAGCCTTGAGTGGATATATCTTTTGGTACAAGTTTTGAATTTTTCCTGTTTGTTGTAGGCGACCAGCTAGGAATGTCTGATCGGAAATCGCCAGATGTATCCGTAGCTTCAGTCCCTCCCCCAGCCTGGAGGAGCCATGTGTTCACCGAACAGCTGCCCTCCATGTCACAGCCTCCCTTCATGCTACAACCTCCCTCCATGCCACAGGCTACCTCCATGCTACAACCTCCCTCCATGCCACAGCCTCCATCCATGTCACAGCCTCCCTTCATGTCACAACCTCCCTCCATGCCACAGCCTCCATCCATGTCACAGCCTCCCTTCATGTCACAACCTCCCTCCATGCCACAGCCTCCATCCATGCCACAGCCTCCATCCATGTCACAACCTCCCTTCATGTCACAGCCTCCCTTCATGCCAAAACCTCCCTTCATGCCAAAACCTCCCTTCATGCCGCAATTGCCTCAACAGATGGCAAGACCTGTGTCACCACCTACTGCTGCCACCTGGTGTCCTGTTCAGAATCTATCCCAGCAGTTATCCACTTCATCGTTCACTGTCCTGCCACCACTACCACCAAGCCCCCCTCCACCTGCACCTCCACCCCCACCTCACCTTCCACCAAATTGGTGTCACGGAAGGGAGGATGCTTTTCCACATTTGCCACGTGACCCATACGAGGAACGCTTGTCTCATCCTGCACCCTGGGAGCCACGTGACCCATACGAGGAACGCTTGTCTCATCCTGCACCCTGGGAGCAGCAACCGCTGCCAGCAGATGCATATTATGATTTCCACTTTCCGCCAGAGCACGTAAGAAGACCAAGATGGAGGATGCATGGGGAAGGCGCAGAGAGGCCGTGGCGTGGCAGACAGCAGTGGCTAGCCTCTGGCAGGAGAGGAGGGTGGAGGAGAGGGAAGAGAAGCAATTATCATGACACAAAGTCCTGGAAAACAGACAGATACGTTGATACACCTCCATGCCCTGAGGGATGGTGAAAAGCAGTCTTCGTCTCTGTGACCTTTTACTGGCTGTGTCCAATGGTTCTATATGTTGCTTTTAATTGTGTGTGCATTAGTTGAGCTTTTTATATCATTATTTTACTTTAATAACACAGTGCAGGTGTGTGCATGGGGACAAAACAGCATGCATTGGTTGATAAGGAAAATATCACTGCTATGAAGAAAGCCTGACTTCTGAAAGCATAAAAGCACTACTCCCCTTAACTGGCTTAATATCTCTTATTTCAAGAGCCATCTTCCTTATCCACCGTTCTTCATAATACTGTTTTTCTCATTAAAAAATGAACTTGTTTTTTGAGCCAAAATGTTCTTGGTTTTTTTAAAACTTGTTTGCTCATGAGATCTACTCATGAATTTTACTTCCAGAGTGAAATATCTGGTAGATAGTCTTTTATCTCTCCACCTACTTCACCAGTATATCCTTCCTGTTCTGTACCCTTGAAGTGTTTGGCACTATGACTTCATTTACGACTTGATCTTTACTCTGCTCTTCTCCTTTAGCATTATCATGCTTCCTTGTTTTTTCATTGCATTTTTGTAGCTTTCAGTTGATTTTGAATACCACAGACCACCTCTTTGCTTGTTTCAATTCCTCAGTCCCAGATTCTGATCACGGTAACCATCTGTAACTGTACGATGTGAAAATATTTCTTTTTAAAAAAATTTTAACAGCTGCAGCTCATTAAAATGTTTGACATTTACTGGATCAAACTCCTTGTAGGTTGTACGTAAAAATATGTAAAATATGTGCTGACCTGGTGTATGGTTGTTGTTGAAGACTTGTGTTCAGTGTTGTGCTTCTTTCTGACCACTGATTTTTTATGCTTGTATAAATTTATGATTTTTTACTCCCTGTCTCTTTCTCTATACCTGTTGTGATTTTTCTGGCCATAATGCATGATGGAGGTGGGTACTTGTATGGATGTTGGTGGGAGTGTGAAAGCTTATGTTACTAACATATGCCAGTGTGTCAATGTCAGTAGAATATTGTAAATAACTTTTTGTCTTTTTTTATAAATAAAAGTATATTTTAAAATAATGTGTGTTAAAGCAGTCATTATCTTTTGTTGGATTTAGTTGCAGGGTTTTAGCTGGGGGCTCTGCTCATGAGGTAGAGGAACTGGGAGTAATTTTAGCCAAACGAACCTTGACTATATTTGATAACTTCATAAATAACTTGATGCAGATAGCAACCTGTTGGTGCAAAAGTCTGCTGTCCCACGTACGAATGTGGGAGGAAGTGCCACCCTACACCTTTCACTCAGTGTGAATGTTACTTAACTACTATGGCCAAGACGTATCTAAAACTACAAGTCCTAAAGAAAGGGATAGAGCAACGCAGTGCAGTGGCTGCCAGGCAAATCTTCTAGCAGCAACTAATGTTGAGATGGCTCTCAGGTGGATATTGTAGCTAGTAACAGCTAATGCTGAGATGTCCATCTCTGTCACTATTTTGGCTAATATCAGCTAATGCTGAGAAGCCTCAGGTAGTAACTGCTTTTATCACATTTTTTAAAATTCTTGCGTGGATATTGTCATTTAAAGCCCAAGCTAGCTGTCAAGAAGATAAGGCAGAAAAAACCCAGCAGCATCAAAGAAGGCCAAGTTGCCCAAGAAAGCTGCTGGGAAGAAATCCAAGACTGCTGGTGTGCAAAAGCCCA
>SMGT01011604.1:25646-80495 GCA_004794575.1 Lanistes nyassanus
CCAAAGAAAGGGATAGAGCAACGCAGTGCAGTGGCTGCCAGGCAAACCTTCTAGCAGCAACTAATGTTGAGATGGCTCTCAGGTGGATATTGTAGCTAGTAACAGCTAATGCTGAGATGTCCATCTCTGTCACTATTTTGGCTAATATCAGCTGATGCTGAGAAGCCTCAGGTAGTAACTGCTTTTATCACATTTTTAAAAATTCTTGCGTGAGTATTGTCATTTAAAAGCCCAAGCTAGCTGTCAAGAAGATAAGGCAGCAAAAACCCAGCAGCATCAAAGAAGGCCAAGTTGCCCAAGAAAGCTGCTGTGAAGAAATCCAAGACTGCTGGTGTGCAAAAGCCCAAGTCTCCCAAGAAAGTAGAAAAGAATTTAAAACGGTGCCAAATCAGCCAAAATTAAGGTGGCAAACCCAAGGAAAGTGAAATCACCACCCAGGAAAGCTGCAACAGTAAAAGCCTGAGGCTGCTAAGTTATAAACAACGTGTTCAGTTAGTTTACTTCCATCAATACATGGCAAGTGATCATTTCAGGACTAACAAAATCCTGCTGAGAGTGCCTCTCGGTATGGAAGTTTCCTCTAATGAGTATTCTTAATGATAGCATTCTTGTCTCCACATCATTAAACCCCTTTCCCCGTCAAAAAATGCTGAAAAGTTCATTACAAGTAAAAAAAATCTTACTACATTGCATGCATTTCATCCAGCACACCCTATGAAACTTAAATTTGGCCAACAACTGAGTGATTCCAAAATGTACTTCTGAGGTCATGGAATGTCAGGTATGGTGAGACTGCCACAAGGTTAGAACCTTGAAGCCCTGAACAGGTAACCATTCCATTCGGAAGAATCTTCAAACCTCTAGCTGGCCTGTGTTTCTGCATACTGTGAGCCATGGATAAGGTCTGTTATAAATCACTGCAATGCATCCAAAGATGAATTTCCTGGTGCTTGATGTGACTTCTTTGTTCCCAGCTCCCCTATTCAGTGCGAAGGTATCCAGAGAGCAATCTCCACTGGACAGGCTCTTGCTAAGGGTTACAAGCCTGCTACCTGTCTGGTTACACAGGACAGGGCAATGCCACATGATAATGGAGCACCAGCTGTTGGGTTGTTCCCTGTGTATAATAATAATAATACTGTAGATTTATAACGCGTGATAACATATTTCATGCACACATCGGGTGGACAAGGCACACAGACACTCTAGTGAACAACGACTACACAAACACACACACACACATATACATACAGACAGAGGAAGGGAAGAACGCAACACTGACCAACAGGTTAGGATACAGATCGGGGAAAGGACCTAATAGAATAACCCTGTGGTGTCAAGTCTTCACATATAACTTCATCACCATTTCCTCTCTACATGTCTCATGAGAAACATAATGACAATCTCATTGTCCCTGACGAATTCCGCGATCTCAGCGCGTTTAAGAGCTTGTAGGGCAGAGGAGACTGACTGGGCAGTGAAGAGCATGAAAGCCGTAGACAAACAGATGTGTCTGAACGAGTCTTGTGACTTCTTGGAGATGGATGAGTGGCAGTACTTTTAAGCCCGGGTGCCCGCCATCGCCTACTGTGCGCTTTCTCTGTCGGACAGTGGAAGCACGGGAGGTGACGACAGTGTACACCAACATCATGCAGGGTTAGACAGAGCGACGAACCAATGTTGGAGGTCGGGGGCAAAGGAGACAGCCTCGGAACTTGAACTGAAGCAGGGTGATGAAGTGTCATCACGTGTGAGATCCACTCGAAACAGCCGTAAATGTCAATTGATCCCTGGTGTAGCAACGACGGAGCTTACACGAACCATTGCTGTAAAACTACACCCTACATTATGGTATGCCATACAATGAGTCATGTCGGATGGTTGACCACTCCATCGCCACTAGAGAGGAGAGAGTGAGAAGAGTAAAGCCTTTAGCCATTCAATGCTGTACCATATGCTCTAGAACTAGAGCAGGCCCACGGTGGCAGTAGTCTCAAACTAGTCTGCATACTTTTAAGTATGCCATTAACACCATGGACCAAACCCCAATGTGCTTGATGGGTGCTGTTGTGTGGCATTAGCCCTAGTCCCTGGTGGGGTCCAGGGGCAGTGTTTGGGGCTGCATGAGTCTTATCTCCTGTTCATACGTAAATGTGTGTGTAAGGTACACAGGGAGAATGGGCATTACCAGCACCCTTATGACTGGAAGAGTAGCTATAAATGCTCATGCAAACCAGCCCAGGGCCAAAGTGCCCCCTTTCTAAGAATCATAAGTGATTTTTAACCCTCCTGAAGGATAATTTCATTACAAAAACTAAATATCCTTTTTCTGACTGGTTTTGTCATTTTTTAGATGGAGTTCAAGCCACGTAAGGACTGTTGCGTTCCGTTTATCGATATAATTTTTATCAGAACAATTTTGACACCCAGCTGCAAAGCTTTGGGGTGCAAAAGGCATTGGTTTGGTGTGAATATGCTGAATGATGTACAAATCAGAAAAGCATGCAATTCATAAACAGATAAACAACAGATCTATTTTGAATATAAACAAGATACACATATTTAAGATTGGTGAGACTTTTATTTAGCAAAAAAAAAAAAAAAAGCAACTTAGTGGCATGTTAGCCCATGGATAATGGCGTGTATTGATCATAATGTTTTTAAATCAAATTCACATGATTGGGCTTTCGCCAAAGTGAAAATAATAATTAATAAAGAAGAAATGAGGACATAGCGCTATAAATCATCTAACGATAATCCCAACAAGGTACTGGCAGCGCTAGACACACCCGTATGCAACCAAGGGAGCCTACCGTACCCAAGATCTGCCATGTTCCTTACTTTCGGCTCTCTCTTTGCTACGTGTTTGGGTACGGTAGCGCTGCCAGTACCTTGTTGGGATTAAAGTGAAAATACATAAACAGTGAGCAAAGAATGGCAAGTACATAAATATTCTTCCATATGTGTATATGTTGTACTTTATGTCCTCCATGGAAACCACGAACCACAATGCACCTACATCTCATCCTAGGTAACATCAAGCAGCTTGAATACTGAACCACAAGGACATGTGCATCAGGTGCATGCAGTCATGACCATAATGTAAAAAATAAGGCACTGTTCTATCAAGGGAGGCAAATCATGCAGATGCAAAATCTTTGTCAGCAGCACTTTTCATTTTAAAATCAATGGGTTGCTTCTAAAACTTGTAACAAAACAGAATTGAAAACCTCAGATAATGACATTCAACCCTTTCCATCTCAATGGGACATGTCCCAGGTGTTCAACCTGGTTCCACTGCCAAAACCCAGCTAAGACATGCCTGGCCTGAGATAACAGACCATTCTGCACAGGATGAAACTTTGCAAGAAGAGGAAGCACCTTATAACATACTGTTCAGGAAAGACTGTTCTCATCATATATCCCCCCTTGACTTTGAGTTCATCTGATTCAAGGTGAGAATAAAGCAATAAATACCTAAAACAGATAAGCTGTCTTTTTTTTTTAGACAACTAAATAGCATAAAATATTGATACTCTGCACATTTCATATTTGTTGATAGGATGAATTAAAAAAAATTGTGATGCTAATTGTTTTTCACTGACTTATGTAAACACCCAACCACCATGATTCATCATACCATAATGTAAATATCACACAATGACAAAAAAAAAAAATAGGGATTGGAATATTGCACTTACAAAAAAACGTGGCAATGCCAGGAATGTCACATTTCTTGTTCTGCAGACTTGTTGACTGTGTTCAACTTGCTCCACACACCACTGATCTATCACTTATCATCACACCTCACACTGTTATCAGCCTAGAAATCTGGCCAAATTATCTGAATGCCACAGAACAGCCCAAGAAAATGCTTCTGCAAATCCAGCATCCTTCAGCAGGCCCTTGAATCCATCATGATGGCACAACTTCACTGCAAAGTCTCATATTTAAACAGGAATATCCACAGCATGCTATAATGTATTAGCAAAACTTTAGTCAACAGTAATAGACAGAGCCTTAATCTCTGCTAAGGACTGCTGGATACGGGATTCATATTCGCTGTTGGAGCAGTCTTTCTGTCCGTTCATGGTGTTAGAGAGCTCCCCATACACCTTCAGTGCTTCTGTAGTATGCTGCACCTGTTCAAAGGAATCATCAGGTATTTAATAACAAATGACCACCCATGAATTAAGCTGCTCAGGTCCAAACGACACGGACACCATGGTATCAACAATTACAGAACACTTTGCCATGTGCTGCCATCTTCTGAAGATATGATGCAAGTTGGTGTCCATGGCTAATCATTAATATTCTAGAAGCATAACCATATACTCTTACAACATGCTTAATTCTCCTCTTACACACAACCTACTGCTTGCCAAAGTTACATGCACGCATACGCACAAACACAAATGCACATTCTCTAATCTAATCATCGGAACTTTGTGTACATGAATGATTTATCTTCTGTTTCAGCCCGAAAGCCCTCCCATTACCACAAACATTTACAATGCAAATCAGGATCAATAACCACACACCTGTGACCTGATAAGGGCCTCTAGTGATGGATCAAAGTATTGGATTCGGCCTTCATAAAGCCGTGGCATATCTTCCATCAGCGCAACATTCTGACTACTGAACTCCTGTTCCGCTTGCTGAAGGATGTCTTTGCTCTGCAACAGACACCCGAGATCTCTAAATTACCTCCCTTCATTAGGTAGGACACATCTGCTATTGCCTCCACACTTTCTTTTTTGTGAAGGAGGTGGGTTCGGGGGCAACATGTTTATGCTTCATGGTGCATGACTGGCTATCTTACATCTTTTAGGGCACATTATAGATCCCACAACTCATCTTGTGCAGATGCTGCTTATGCAGCTCTGTCTAAATCTGATTTTGTGTCCGTGGCAATTGTTATATAAATAAATGGCAAGAGCAATAGTAAAAGGAAATTAATGACCAGCTTAACTTTAACACTAAAATTCGACCAAGGGAAAACAAAAGGCTGCAACACTTACAGAGTGGAGTTTGACCAGATTCTGGCCTGTTCTCTCGCGTCCTTGATACCTGCTGACTTTGTTCTGACATTTCTGTACCTCCTGAAACAAAACAGGATACTTTCCAGCCAAAGCCGACAAAATAACTTGCTCTTTTAGTTCAGAAAATTTTTGTCCCAATTCTGATGATTACATCTATAACTTTTAAACCAAAATTTGCTTGTCATGAACCCCAGTGGAGACAACTCACCTGCAAGCTCTGTTCGCGTTTCTTCACTGCAGCTTGAACATGGGGAAAAATAGTGTTGAACCTGGACATGCAAAGATAATCAAGAATACAGCTTTTGCATACTATATGGTGCTAGAAATTCCCCCACCCCCACTTATCACAAAATAAAAGCAAGCAGAAACGTGCAAACACACACCACAACCTAACACGCAACACATACTATACACAAGAAACTGACCTTTTAATAGGATCAATGACAGCCTTTTGCAGCACACTGTTCTGGGACAGAAAATCATAAAAAAATAAAAGTTGTTTTAAATAGCCACAGACTGCAGAAATTTTTCCTATTTGAAATGACTTCAAAACTGATGACTGTTTCATTTGTTTTACTTTGGCCTAGGTGACATCAAATACAATTTTAATTAGAACTCTAAATCCATAGACATAACTGGAGTCAACATAAATGGCTGCACTGTGAACAGCATGTGCAACCTTTGTCTTGTGATATGCGTAAATTCTCTCACACAGCAAGTTACTTTCCCTGTGATGGCTTAGCTGTCATTCTTGTACTTGTATATTCTTCTGTACTCCCCCTTTCACCAAACAGTGTGAAAACTGGAAATCTCTTCTGACCCCGATATGACCATCACACATAGATAATGAAAACAAGAAACAAGAGGCAATGACAACATACTGTCTCTTGCATGTGTAAATCAAGTGCTGACAGGGCATGGTCCCATTCCTCCACGCTCCACTTCAGCTCCTTCTCTGTCTGGCATAGTGGAGTGGTTAGCAGGTCTTGTGTCAGTCGGCGCTCTGCTTTTGACAGGGCTGAAACAAATTACAATGGGGATGTTCAAAACAAAAGCACCAATGGCTTTATCTGCACATAAATCAGGTTTCTAATGCTTGCTTTATACTTTAAAAATGAAAAGCACTTTACCAATGTTTGCATCCACAAGCTTTTTTCCATTTTTGTATATGCGCTTTGTCACCTCATCAAGTCTGCACAAACAAAAACACACACACACACACACGTTTTTTAATTGGTCTACATTATCATACTTTAAAGTCTCTGGTAATCTCTCTCTGTCCACTGGCTGACCCTCACATCTATGAACTGATTAACACTGTTTTCTAGCATCATAGGGATGTTGAACATTTTTTAAAATTAAATGTACATATTAAATGTGACCTATTATTTAAGAAATAGATATGTTTCACTGAGTGTACAAAAAGGCCATAAGGTTTAACATGATTATTTTAATAATTACATAGACTATCTCCAACCTAAGTGTGTATTCACAAAATGATACTTGACTGGGTTCATCCGTACTGACGAGTTACTACATTAGACTTCAATGGGACTTTGCATAAATAGCAGCAAGAAGGCAGCATAAATCTTAAGGCAGATTTTCCAGTAACAAGATTTAAAAGACAACATATACTAGCATGACATTTAATATATAAAGTGATATATATTAGTGGTTCTCAACATTTTGACTAACATTTAATGGGCCATAAATCAGTAATACTCACTCCTCTAATTTCTTCACTTCTTTTTCAAAATCCCTTTCAGCCTGCATAAAGAACACATTTTTTATGTAGAAGGCATATATCTAACGCACTATTTTTAAAAAGAAAATAATCTTGTTAAGCACAAAAACTTAAGCAATTAAAAAAAAAAAGAAAAAGAAGAAAAAACCCCCCAAAAGTCAAATGAATTATAACTGCATATGACCTGGCTCAGAGAAAATTAAACTGTACAGCCCTAGGATGGGTTGTATTTTGTGTCTGCATTTATGGTCATAAAACGGTGGTAACCATACTCACAGTGTGCATATTACTTACATCTTTACATATGAATAGAAGATACAAATATCCATGCAAACTGTACATTTTTCTGTACTGCTAGTCTGTAGCACCCACTGACAAGAGGCCCAAAATTTCACTCACCAAACTGAAAATCTTACTTGCCAAAGTAAAACCGTGCTCATTATGAAGTACTCACAACTGGTGAGTTCAACATTAAGCTTATCTGTCAGTTACTGTTTTCATTAATCATGTGAGCAAAATACTATTCTTGAGTCAGGTCTGCTATGTTAACAAGAGTAAGCAACAAGTTTTGGAGGGAACTGCACACTGCATAAATTCAATAATAAAAATGTAATTCATAACTCTCTGCAGTTGTACTAGCAGGTTAAATGAAACCAAGAGTGGTACTTTGGCATTGCTTAAACCAAGGGTCATTTTGTAAAAACAAAAAAAGGGTTGGTCAACCGCCATGATTCTTTAATTTTTGTGAATAAATTACCCCCGATTGTGCACTATCAGGAATTCTTAAAAGAGAGAGAGACGAGAGAGAGACAGAGAGAAAGAGAGACAGAGAAAGGGAGAGAAAAGTGTTACAACTTCCTTGCGTTCAGGTCGGCAAAACGCTTTCAACTGTACGAACTAATCATCTGCTTTGCCGACTTGAACATAAAATGAGGGTGTCATATGACCAAACGTTGGCCTAGCAGGGCGAATGGACTTCGGAGGTGTTTGCATGGCCAACAAAGATAGTGGACACAAACATGAGTAATGTTAAAACAACTCTTTTTACAACCTATCGGCACAACGTCTTTTGTTATCAATAAGAATAGCTAATTGTAGGCTTAATTGTGGAAGACATAAATGCTCATAAAGTGATTATGCCAATTAGTAACAGATTGTTTGGGGGAGGGGGGAATTATTCGCAGTAACCAATTGTCATCTTCCTAGAGAAACAGAAATTAGAACCATATTTACTGGGAATTCAGAAGGCCACTGTTAATCAACAAAAAAGAAAGAAGAGCTCAAAAAGTGTCTGTACTCTGCTTTATTGTCGTCTACATTCAATTGATAGGTACTAGCTGCACCAAGGGGATAACTAGTGGTAATGATATGACATTCCCATTGAGTAAATTCTTCTTTTGACTTTAGTGTTTGAAATATCTCTAACAATAATCTACTGATTGGCTGCTATGTGTTTTTCTGTGTTCCAGAAGTTGAAAAGCCAGTAGCAGGAAGTCATGGACTGTGCATACATGACTACCTAAACGAAGTAGCTAGTCATTACATGGTTCTTTGTGCCTAGCAACTAAACAAAATCTCTGTTTATTCTAAATTATAATTTTACCCAAATCTTCGTGTAACCTCGTACAATACCAGTACTGTTTTCCCCTCCACACCATAAGCTGACTGGTTCAAAGAAATACTTAACTTAGTATGTATAACAGACACTTACTGTTCTTGAAATCAAGGGTTTTTTCGTAGACGATAATCTGCTAAACGGATTCCTGAAATAAAAAAATCTATTAATTATTTTCAACAACTTTTAATTCTAAGGAAACTGCAAACTGGCAATGCCTGGTTTATGAAAAATCACTTAGTAGTCAGTTTTTGAGGACCTCGGGTTTTCTGATCAGCTGTTACAGAATTTGCCTTGCTTCTCGTAAGGGCTTTTTTTCTGAATATCATGAATATGCAGTCTTAGATACCAGGGAGTAATGCGCCCTATTCTATTAATTTCCATTTTTAAAAATTTCTTATTATAAAAGGCTTCTGTCGAATTGTGACTCCACTTCTTCAGTCACAGGTCTCAGTCGTTGTTCCTGGTCACAGTCGTAGGGACTTCGCAAATTCTCGCAGTACTGCCCTGAATGTACAAGACAATGTTACATTCTTTTATCAAAGTGTATGAAACTATAATAAAATTTAAACCAAACCAGCTCATTTTCCTCTCGTCACATTCATCTGCAATGCATGATTAGCCTGCAGGGTTGCCAAACTCTTCAGTTGCTACTAAATGGCAAACCATAGGATGATAGGTGATCTGCCCTTTCCGGATGCATGATCTCAAATGGATGCGCTGCATGTTGAAATTATTTTACAGGCATGTAATTCAGTTTCTCAACTGAATTCAGTCATCAGTAACCGAAATACTTTTCTCAAAAGTTTTATATAATTACTGTATCATTACTATGTGATTCCTGATCTATGTGTCACGATAACATCTACAGTAAAAGAGATAGCTCTACGTCCACCCTCCAAACGGCGTCAATATGGCGACGCCTGTTCAAAGAGTTTTGCGACTTGCATCGCGTACGTTCTCCAAACTTAATACTAGTGAAGGTCTTTCAAATGATTTGCTGCAACAGCTTAAGGTTCGTTTTAATGAAATCACTGCAGATGATGTCTGCTTTGATGCACGACGCGTTCAAGAAAGGGATGGCCTCATGGAGGAGAAGGCGCCCGTCAGTTACATTCATATGTGGGAGGATGACGCCTTATCACTGGGTATATTTATTGTGAAAAGAGGCGGCAAACTGCCGTTACACGATCACCCGGGAATGTATGGACTTCTGAAAGTGATTTATGGCACATTAAAGATTGTCAGTTTTACGGAAATCAGCGATGTAGAAATGCCAGAGGAAATAAAGCAGCAATTTCCGAGGTGGCAGAGACCTGTGCTGAAACCAGTAACTTTGCAGCACGAGGGTCAGATAACTCCCGACGACACATGTTGCCAGTTAACACCGAGCGAAGGGAACTTCCACGAAATTTCGACTGTGTCCGATATGGCTGCATTTGTCGATATTCTTGCTCCTCCATACAGTCATACCAAAGAAAGAGACTGTCATTATTATAAACTTGTGTCAACAGAAAGCAAAGGGCCAAATAATCATATTGACTGGTTGATCCAAGTCTCTCAACCAACAGAATTTTGGTGTGACACTCTGGAGTATGCAGGGCCAGACCTGGGAACTGAAAACATTTGATTTGTTACATTGTGATTGAGTATGCTAAATGGGTTTTGAAGCAGATCCTGTGCGGAACTGCTGCAGTATTGTGATAAAATGTGTACTATATAATAAAATACTGTATATCTGTTACTGTTGTATTAATCGTATGATGGAGCCATGTGAATTTATAAGCTAAGACAAAGATAAAAGGAGGGTTGTCTGTGAACTTGGTTGAAAACTAGCTAAAAGCAAATCTGGTCATGAAAGATTTTAAGCCATGTTAAAAGAAGCTAAATGGACACAGAAGATTCCATCTTTCATTAAAAGAATAGAATAAGATGGCATCAAGAGTCAGAGATGCATTCTGTGTACGCTGTTGACTTGTAGTGTTATGATGGGTCACAATCATATGCTGAAACTCCCTCCCCACTTTTCAAGAAACAAAACTGTCAAAAACAATTTGTATGACTATGGAATGCAGAGTTGCAGGACTCGTATCAGCAATTCAGTAAATAGTTATAGTAAATAGTTTTTTATGCTTCTAGGCTTTGCTTTCTGAAAATATTCAGTTTACTAGCTAAGAATAAAATCTAGTATGGGTATTTTTACTTTCTTGAACAATGTTAAAGGTTGTTCTAATCACTAATTTGCAAATTGTGTGTGTATGAATTTGCGTGTGTGTGTATACATGCATACTCTTGCATATTTTTTATCTATGTTCACATTTTTAAAAAAAGAAATGTAGACTTAAAAGAGTGGTCAATGACAGCATGATGACATATTCTCAGAAGCTTGCATTCACTACATCTATTTTAAAGTAGAATGAAAAACAGAAACAGAGCGTCTTAGTTCGAATGCATCTTGAGTGAAAGTAACAAGATTATGCATGTCATTTATTACAGTTGTATAAAGATTTTCAACATAAAAAGATTATCGGCTTTCAACAGTCCTGGCTTTAGAGTTTGTTTAGTTTGGTGTCCAAAAAATCACTCGTTAAGGTTATTCAAAATCAAGGTTATGATCTTTTCACAGTGCATGTGTTGGTGTGTTTGTGTGTGTGTAGATGTGCATGCCACTAAGAGAATTTATATGTGTTTGGTCAGAAACATCAGTCAGTAAAATAGATGTCATAGTGTGTTAACAAAATGTTGGAAGAGATAACCTACGCTTAATATTTTATGTATTCTTTAGCAAACAATCTATTGTGATATTTTCAAGCAGTCTGTTGCCAGTTCAAAAAAAAACAATCTTTTAAACTTGACAATTTCAGGGGAAAGGCATTAAAATCTTAGTGTCTCAGATCATAGAAACACTATATAAGTCAACGGCTCCTTTGTGCAGATGATAATGAAAACTGCAGGTCTCTCATAATCATGGACAAAATTTCTGAGTATTATCAATGCGCTATGGTGTGCAGACACAGACAGCAACATTTTGTAAGCTCTAGCTGATAATCATACATGATCTTGTAATATTAAGTATCAAGTAAGAAGGGCTGCAGGACAGTGTTATCTGCCTCTTCTCTGTGTTCATGGTTTCGGAATGAAAAAGTATGTGATGTTCCTTTATTGATCCAACAGCTGGCACCTGAGATCATCAAGCTAATTTCTAAATGACTTCATTATTATTCCCTGCAGTTGTGCATAATCTTTTAATAATTTTTCCTGAAGCTTTTAGACAGTGAATTGGAAATTATTTTTCAAAACTGGAAATTTGAACCGTACGTACAGACATATTTTGAGTTGAAGGTGCATTATCTCCCTTCCTCCGTGAGTAACGCGTTGTGGTGTAGCAGAGACGCGATCGGGTCCGATCGTTGATCTAGTATTAGGACGCACACGATGTACTAGCAGATTGTATGTGGGATTCGGGAAGTATGGAGTAAATTAATTACCCATGTCAGCATTTGTGGCAGAATAACAGTAAACTGCCGCAGAGCTTCCTTTGTGCTTTCGCGAACACGGAACATGTCTTACCAAAAATGTGTTCGAAATCGAAGGCTCGTCTATCATCGATCACACATTATTTCATTCTGTATAGTGTATTGTGAGCGACTGCTTTATTATGTGGGTGGGAAAATAATGTATGATTCGTATACTATATGTGTGGTTTTATGCGCCTCCTGTGTTATGTTATTCACATAGTCATCCTCATCCGTTTCGTAAACACGCCATCCCGGTTTCCTACGCCGCCATGTTGTTTCCGGCACTACGTGCGGGGAATCACAGTAGCTGCTTGTAATGGGGCGGTAAACTTAACGTCAAGCACTCTGGCACGCGAAACTGGATCCACAACTATGTGCATCTACGTCATAGCTGACTCAAGGCCCTAAGCGCGTGACGTCAAAGGCAGCTAACGCCTCCTGTGGAATCTCTGGCCCAGCAGCAAAGCCGGTGACTAAAAATAGCGGCTTTCATCGGCCCAAGTAGGTTACAGCCGCTCGTCCCCTTTCTCAGCTGTAGCCAGGAATGCGTCGTAATACGTTTGTGACCTCAACTCCACGCCTGGTTTCCAGCATGTTTAGCCATTCGTTAGCTGACCATTGGGTGGTGCCGTTCGTCTAAGCGCTATAAATGCTCAGTCCTTCGTCTTTAGACTGGTGAGAGAGAAACGTTCAGACATTTTAACCGTGAGAAAAAAAGACTGAGAACTGATTGCGCAAGCTGTACGTCAAAGCCTATAAGTCTACGTGCGTCCTGAGCAGCTGTTGCCTGTTGGAGGATGTCCTGGGGAAGAGATGAAGAAAACTGGTCAACATGCTGTATTGATCTGCCACGGACAATGACGTCAGCGGACGAAGTGAGCCGGATGCAGGCAGCTGCCTGCATCAACCCTTGGCAGACGCCGCTGAGCTTTAGTTGTGCTGTGCTGTAGATAAACCGGGCCGACAAGGCCATGGTGACAGATGCGGAAGATTTTCCATGAATTTTCTCGCCGACGTCTCTTTAGCAGGGTCAGGGCGCATGGGCCAGATGTCTGTTTTCAGAGATTATACACCTACAATGATTGAAACCACGCCATATTTAGCAGACATGCTCCGAAATTTGGTTATAATACCAGTGAAGTCGGCGTTGACAATACCGCCCGGCATGTCCTTGCGTAATGTGCATCCACGTGTGGCGAGTGCATTTTCTTATTTTGTGGTGTGATGCACATGAAGTACTTGACGTTTTATTTTTAAACTGTCACATCAGATCTTGTTCAATATCTATGAAATAAGATTATGAAGTATAAGGACTGAATCCACAGTTTTGTTATTTACACATGTCAAATTTCAGGCACAAGCTATTCCCCCCTCTCCCCTCCCCAGCCGAACAGACAGTTGTATATTTCAACGTTGGTACACACCTGGCATCTTGAATTTGTTGGGTTTTTTTTTAACAAAGTGAATCGCTACTAGAGTGTAAAGGTTGCAAGATTCTGTAACCAGTCCCATGTCCGCAATAAACGTTAGAAGAAAGTCGTGTGTGGTGCTGAGGACAAAGACCCGGCCACGCCACGCCCCCCCCCCCCGTCTGCTTGTCACACTGAAAGTTTAATGAAGGGTTTTCCATGGAATATCATATCTCTATGCAGTCAACACTCTGCAGTATTTCTGGTAGCACATCGGGCGTAGTAATGTTTGGTCCCGTGTCCAGCACAGGTACTTTTCCCATGAGGCACCTGTTGACAGGGGCTGGTCGTCGGGGGGTCTCCGGATGCTCTGGTTTTCTCCCTCTTTATTCACCTGTAACTACCCTCGCCTGTTCCTCCTCTTTTGCTATAGGCTTTGTTGTTGACGTCGTAAGCATTAAACAGGCCCTTTAGCACACACAGAGAGAATGAAAGGAGAGTCAGTAAACAATAAGGCATATGGCTCAAATATCTTGCTGTTATGAAAAGATTTATGAAAACGGATATGTTCTCAGTGACAAATAAAAACGGCAGTCCGCTTCGATTCGCAGCCCGCCGTTCGTTTTGTCATTCGCAACCGTTTTGGTGCTCGGGAGTGACACCTTTGGAGAGTGAGAAACCAGCGCGGTGACTTTCGTCTTTCGCAAAGAACCGAAAGACCACAACAAGCTAGCCTAATGGCCTAAATGTTGAGAGGCGTTAAAAGCAGATTGAATAAAACTTGTGGCAGATTCATGCCGAACGCAGTAAGCAGAGCACTCGATCCAAAGTCGAAGCGTTTTCGTTTGGTTACATCTACACCTGTTCTTTGTCCCCAGCGGCATAAATTTTGCCAGTATGATAACACAACGCGGCCAGTCTACTACCTAGTAACAGAAAATTGGCGATCAAGAATGCAGTGATCAAGAATGCAGATGTGGTGATGGGTGTGGGGATATGGGGAGGAGGAACCGGAACAATGCTTATCCAAAGACCACTACATCGCGTCACCTATGCGTGTTTAAAGTCAGTTCATGCAAAGAGGAAATGGTAGAGAAGACCTGAGGTGGCTTTGCTATAAAAGATGATATCGAAAAGAGTACGTCAGACATCGAAGATCGAGATTGGCGATTCTGGTCTTACTGGTAATACTTATATTGGTGATGTTGGTTATACTGGTGACAGTGCTTATGTTGGTGATGCTGGTTACACTGGTGACATTGTTTATATTGTGATGTTGGTTATCTAGGTGACGTTGTTTATATTGGTGATGTTGGATATACTGGTGATGTTGGATATACTGGTGACATTGTTTATATTGATAATGTTACTTATCATGGGGAAATTGTTTATATTGATGTTGGTTATACTGGTGACATTATTTATATTGGTGATATTGGATATATTGGTGACATTGTTTAAATTGGTGATGTTCGATATGTTGGTGACATTGTTTATATTGGTGATGTTACTTATCCTGGTGACAGTGTTTATATTGGTGATGTTGGATATACGGGTGATGTTAGATATAGGGGTGATGTTGGATATACTGGTGACATTGTTTATATTGGTGATGTTGTATATACTGGTGACATTGTTTATATTGGTGATGTTGAACTGATGATACGATGGACGTGCATTAAAGCTAGAAACAACAGACAGATCCCTGTGTGAGGTGACGAGGTCACGCACCGTCCTGATTAGACTGCTCACTATCTAGCACGACTGTTTGTGTCGGAAGCACTGTCTAAAGCAGTGACACAAACAGCCGACGCTCTCAAACCCCTGTAGTCATTTGTATTGTCGACGTTACTATAGTTTCCAAAACGGCGGTTATTGTTTTTGTAACAGCTAGAAAGGCTGTGTTTAAATACCATTCCGTCGTAATTCGGTCATTAAACAACGCGCGATTTCCCATAGGTTTATTTACATTCATAAAACATCTGGGACACGGAACGGTGAGCCCGTAGCATGCAGAAACGCGCACAGCAGACTTGCCGTTGGCGTCGTTGACCAAAGCAAGCATCGTTCCGTCTGCCATCGCCCGTCGTTAAACAAGTACGCCATTAGGGCGGTCGTTGATGGAGGTACCACTGTATTTTAAAGACGCGCGTTTTTGCGTCTTGCCTTCCTATATTTTGTGCATTTTGGATTCTCCCTTCACTCTCTCCCCTTCGCTCTCCCCCTCCTCCCACTGCCCTCCCTGCATGTGTTTAGCCCCACATTTGCTCAGACAGAAACAAGGATCGGGGATGGGGGGAGGGGGGGGGTTGGGATGGGAGAAGAGAGGTGTCGAAAGCGAGTCGACTTCTAACGTAACGAACATGGTACATGTACCTTTTGCAGTTGTAGGTAGGGTAATGACCGAGACACAGGTGTGATTATGAGGGGCAGATAAGTCATGTCGATGTCGGTGCTGGGAGACGTGTAAGCGACAAGCGTAAAAATATTTTTCACGCTGTTTACTTGGACCAACAATGTTTATGCTGCTTACATTGATTTTAAAAAAATCTTTCTGTTGCTTATGTTGACCGTCAATCTGCCTCCTACCACAGTGTGCGGCCACCTTAAAGCCCACGCAACGTGCCGCGAGCAAACACGTTATTTGGGATGCACGCTTCTCTAAATATAGCATCCACACTCCCACCGTCGCCGCTCAGGAGAGGCTCATGCCGATATCTTGACACCTCAATGGTAGACCATCAGACTCAAATCCACGCCAAAACCCAGGTTACAGGTTCGAACCCAGGAGTAGCCAGACTGTACAGGTTCAAGTAAGCAGAACATTAATTGTTTTCTAAATGACCGTTTTATTACTAGTTGTTTGGTGGATATTTCAGTGCATGTATAAGAAATAGGACCCCATTTCCTGTACGTCCATGTACAGTGGGAAATTACCGCTAGGTGGAGGCATTTCCTCTCTAAACCAACCAAACGCCTTCCGCCCTCACTCCTACAGTACACGCAACTCTGGAAGAAATGGCCAATGCAGTGCTGGCCTGCCGTGTCTGGGCGTCTCCGGAAGACAATACTTCTAACTTCAGTTCTCGATGCGCCCTGTAGCTCTGAGCAATGAAAGAGACGGGAAGTTCGTTCAATGTATTTTTGACACGTATTTCCATCTCCCCTATGAGAACCTCGCGAACGCAGGAAGTTATGGATCGCAGGTCAATAGTAATCTGTTGCACGATGATATATGTAAGCAAATGTTGCCTGCATATAGCCATGTGACGTTGGTCACACAGTAAATACACGTACAGTATATTTTAAAAGCACTTTCTATATACAAATATACACGCGCGTGCGTGCGTGTGTGTGTGTGTGTGTGCGCGTGCGCGCGCGCGAGTGCGTATGTGTGAGCGTGTGTGCGTGAGTTGGGTACATAAATATAACATGTTAGATTTTTAGGTGATGCAGCTGTATCTGGGTAATCAAGTAGTGAAGAATCTATTCTTGAAACTTTAGCACGATCAGGGTTTCTTGTCAGAAAAGACAACAGATTTTTCACAGTCGAGAAATATACAGCCATGCTTCTTGCAGAGAGCCGTCGGCCGTAACTGATGATAATTGTTCTTCAGCGGGGTTATCGATCTCTCCGTACGCTCTCGCCCCGTTGTATGAGTTCCACAACACCAGAAAGCTCTGTTAGAAACCCACGCATCCTAGGCTCCGTCCCTCCGAGGGTGCGTATGTCTAGTACGGTCCTTATGATCGTCTGTCTGTGGCTGGGGCTAGGACAGCACAGGAAAGCCCATAGCGTAACATTTAGTTTGACAGAAGATTTTTGGTGAGCTCTGGATGGACTGTGATGGCTATTAGATTACAGTCCAGGCCAGCTGGCCCAACACCCAGTTATAGAACTTTAAAAAAAAATTACGTAATTTGGAAATGGGGAATAAGAACACAGACGCAAAAGCTGCTTGCAGCACGAGCTAGAGAGGCCAGTATTCGAAGCCCGTTCACTTGGGGAATGAACCTAAAACAGAAGAAGCAGATGTTCGTTTGAGAACCTTTTTCATTTGTACTTTAACAGCAGCCCATGATTGTTTCCGTGGTAACCTTTGTCACCAGTAAGCTAACGGCGGGTCAAGATCAAGATTGTTCTGTGAGAACCTTTGTCGCTAGTAGAATATGTTAACGGCACGTCATGCCATCCTTGCCTCTGGGATGTTTGCCCACTGTGCTTGTCATCTACTATTGTTATAATTAATTATTATTAGTGCGTATACTGTTTGTACTATCAAGAACAAGATCTGGCTTTGTGGTAAACACTATTTCAACGACATTTTCATTTCAATTATCATAAAAAGGGACAATTTACGAAGTAGAACTAGACAACATTCAAAAATAACAGTTTTAAAACAAAAATGATAAATTCATTTCCTCATTATTAGAAAAACTCGCGCAAACAAGCGCGTAAACATCTTTTAAATACTTGGAAATGGTAGTTTGTCAATATTGAAAATATGACGTCACGCACATATTAAATTTAGCCTCAGTGGACGGCAAGATGACTTCCTGGTGGGACTGCCAGCAACCCTGTAAGCCTCTTGCAGCTTTAAAAAAAATCGGAAGGGGAGTTTTAAGTGAGATTGAACGAAATGCACCAAGCGCAGAGACGATAATAGAAATATTTCCCTGCTTATCCATTAAATGATGTTTAATTTAAGACCGGACGACTGTAGTACAGCAGTCTGCGCGCGCGAGGGGCAGGAGATTTATAAACGCCACGCAAATCTGCCTGGCCCCGCGTCATTCCGACGTCACCGCTTGTATCGATCGGGGCGCTGTTTTGTCCTGGCACGGCTCGTGACGTCAGTCTGCTGGGCAGAGCTGGCCGCGGGAGTGAGATCAGGCCTGGCGGAGTTATCTACGCTACAGGGACACCCGGATTTTATCGATCGTCAGGAAACACGGAGACCAGCGGTCCATGCTGGCCCAGTGCTGGTCTCTATGCGGAGCCAGCTTGTCCCTGATTAACCTATCGGAAGGCGAATTTTTGCAAGTCGACCGTATGATTACCATTAATTTCAATAGGAACATCTCTGATGCGGCTGTGATTTTCCGATCCGGCTCCACAATTGTAATAACTCGGGAAACAGTCTAGTTCATAAAGACGCAATATTAGATCAACAAGGCAATATTAGATCAAACAGCATTGACAAACATAGAACATACCAGGGGAAAGTAGGCGTTCTAAAAATAGCTGTTCTGTTTCAGAAAAAAACATTTGGAGTCTGAAATCTTGTGGCAGAAACCACCTGGGCGATCCTGACAACGTCATTTGATGCTTCGATAAGGCTACATAGATGGTTTGACAAGGACGAGTAATTTGGTCAGTTTTTCGTGTACCAAAAAAACAAACAAACAACAAAATCCCTGCGAGTGCCAGCGATCCGCCAAGCCACGTCACTGAGGACTCAAAAGCCACAGAGCTGTAAATAGACAAGCACCTTTGTGTCGCACGCGCCATTGGCCTGACCGGTACGAGATCGAACATTCCAGACTTTAGATCAGTCGGAGCTAATTCAGGCTAAGCGCTTGCCATAGCTACTGCGAATAGCACATCTCATTAGGCCCGCAGTTTGAGGCTGGGATGAGACCTCATTAGAAGTTGCAAAGCTAGCACTTGCTCAGCTCCAATAAAGGGTAAAATGCTTAATTGTTTGGGCGTTATTTGAGGTCAGCTCCGCCCAGCTAAATATAATCTCATTCTAGGACGACTTCACCTTAATCAGACTTGGATAGCATCCTGACGCACGCGCGAGTGTGTGTGTGTGTGTGCGTATGCGTGTCCGTGCGCATGTGTGCTTATATACGTAAGAATAAAGACTATGCGCGTTGTGGGATATACGAACAAATTTGAACGATAAATAGAATAGTTTCTTAAAATATTTTAATCTCCTTTTGTCTCTACTGTCCTGATATGTACCGAGCTTGCAGCGAGACGTTAAGCAACCAATAACCAACCGACGTGCAACCTGTCGCTTCCCGGAAAAACAAGATCTGGCACTCATAGGTTAGAAGCATTGGCAGCCCCTCTCTTTTTCAGAGTGCTAGAATTTAAGACGGGTTCTTGATTGACGTGTCAATCGGTTGGTTCACTTGTTATAGATATGAAAGATTTTAGATGCTTGAGGAGTTTTCAACCGTATTTCGTTCACATTCAGTGTTTATTTTCTCTGTTTTGACAATCTCTTCTAAATTACGTGAATTACATATGCGTCTTGTCATTTTGACATAGTCATCTAAAGCTGCCTTAAATGATCCAGGCATCGTTTTTGCTGTCTTACTCTTTCATTTTACAATGGCCTTGACCTGATCATGCATCTATCATTCCTTCCTACGGATCTATCTAATACATGTATATGTCAAGTATAAACAAGCTGCTAGATGATTGGGTGAGCTGCTGAAACTGGTGCGAAACTGTACTGTGATCAGTTATAGGTTACATGTATATATATATATATGAAGACTGTGAATACTTCTAAGTCTGTAAAATCGAAGGTCGTGTAAACACTCAAAAAATACGAGCAAGTGAGA
Source organism: Lanistes nyassanus (assembly GCA_004794575.1). NCBI lineage: Eukaryota > Metazoa > Mollusca > Gastropoda > Architaenioglossa > Ampullariidae > Lanistes > Lanistes nyassanus. The sequence continues at coordinate 45,557 of SMGT01011604.1, forward strand.
TGGAGCGGGATGGTAAGACAGATAATAAACAAGTGTCTTGAAACAAAAACAGTTGTATCATGATATCCCTCTTCTTCCACAAAAAGGAGCAATGGAGGTGGGAGGGGGATACAATAAAAAAACGAATAAAAAGAACAGGACTAAAATATGGAAATGTATGGAAGAAAAAAGAGAGGGAAAGGACAAAAGAAGTAATTTGTAAATAAATAAACCCAACCACGAAGGACTTATTAGCATTAGATTTCTTGACTCTGTGCCCGAAAATAGCCCGATGTGTCAGCTGACACCCGGTAACCAGGCATCTCCATCAGCGGCTGTTCCTTGCCGGCGTCGGCTGGTAACAAGCGGCAGCCTCCTTGCGCTCCAGATCTCCAGTCGCCAAGACACCAGCCCATCCCTCTGCCGCCCCCGTCACTGGCACCACAGCAATAGACAAATCAGTCTCGCTGCTTCCAGAGAAATCGATGCCAATATCGTCCAGTGACGTCAGCAGGGGACCAGAATGGGGTTCTAATGGACACTGACCATTGTGGACAGACCAGGAAAAGCAGCTATTTCAAGCTCGCTTTGTATCCTATTTTGAGCATCCACGTTATGGGTTTAACCAGTCTTGAAAAATCTGTTGACATTTTTTTAAAGTTAATGACGTAGAGAAATCGATATTTTTGTGCGGATCGCGATTTGGAAAATAATATTATGCGCAAGAAATGGAGAAACAGACAGAGAAATGGAGAAACAGACAAATGAAATGGAGAAACAGACGGATGAAATGGAGAAACGGACGAAGAAATGGAGAAACAGAGAAATTGAGAAACAGAGAGATGAAATGGAGAAACAGACAGATGAAGTGGAGAAACAGATGAAATGGAGAAACAGAGAGATGAAATGGAGAAACAGACAGACGAAGTGGAGAAACAGATGAAATGGAGAAACAGAGAGATGAAGTGGAGAAACAGACAGATGAGATGGAGATGAAAATTGTGTTCATAAGGTATGTCTGTAAGCAGCAGTGAAGTGGACATGTAATGTTCCTGGGAAGGCATGTTTGATAAGAGGCAAGGACGTGAACATATGATCGTGCATTAGAGATGGGGCAAAAGTCCAACAACTTTCGGTATCCACACTGGTCTGCTAAAAGAGGGATCTGACTAGCGCAGGATTCAGAAACAGGCAGTTGTGACGTCGCGGATGACGTCACCAAGAGGTTATTTTCGATCGTCCCGCCGGGCGGTCGGCCGAAAGAAGTGTCAATAAAAACCAAAAATAAACACAGCCGGCTTGGACGCCCAAGTCTCGCAACTTGATTGAAGCCTGGCTGGGGCAGTTCTCGGCCGCACGGAGCTAAATTCAGATTCTCAACCAGAGACACTGAGTGCCCGCAGCCAGAGCTGATAACGACAGAGTCTTGAATCAAGCTGCCAATGCGCTTTGGGTCGCTGGCTGCAAATCACAGCTCAGCCATGTCACGGGTCGACGTGAAAAGTCCCGTTAAAAAACAGGGAGCAGGTTACGGCCATGGCTGGAAAAAAAAGAGAAGTGCATCAAGTTCTGAAAATACCGAATTGTACGACGGTAAATCAAATACCTGGCAACGCAGCTTTTTTTTTCAGCCCCAAAATACCAAAACAGTTGCAGCCCGAGTGATGCTAGAAATTAAGGACGCAGTCTGTCTCTGTCTTCTGCGTATTTGAGCTGCACATTCAGCATCCATTTTGATCGCGTAGCCGACAGGTGCAGGACTAGAAAATGGACGTATCACACTTTTGGAAGGCAATATATTGCAGAAATGCCTACATCACCTTTGGGTACATATAGATTTGGGAACTGTTTCTATTTCACAGAGCGCATGTACTGCCTACACATTACACGCATTTGGAACAGGCATTTACTTATTTAAAATACCGCCTGCATTACAATTTGTGAGTGAAATGTTAGAGTGGAGTAGAATAGAGTACTTTTTATGGGCTGAGTGCGGGCCTCGACGAGAACAGAGCCAGGTGGTAGGCAGGAACAGCTATAGTTGGCAAAAGCACGGCAGCTTACAGAATTTGTTGCCAAACAAAACAAATTCAATGAAAAACAAATCACGGAACCTAGACATAAAAAACTGTAAATGTGCAAAATTAAGTGTGAATTGGGTTCTTCCTGTTACTGTGACAGACGGTTACTGGAAAGAAAAGGAAAAAATCTTAATGTGGCTGAAATGTATTTCTCCTGACTAACATCAACCAGTGACGTGCTTTTACCAAGTAACTAACCCAGTCCACAAAGAAGTTAGCTGAGTTTATAATCAGCAATGATTAGTGTTACTCTAGATTGTGCGCTGGGCCATTCTGCTGGGCGAAGAATCCAATGGAATGTGCGTGAATGAAATATTCGTGGATCTAAGTGACGTCATGAGTGCGTCGCCTGGGCGCAGGTGCAAGCTGTTGCAGCCACACACGAGGTAAAATGCTGGTGACGCGGCTCGTACGCATACCAGCTGACACTCGGGCGGCACTGCGTGTCCCCCTCCCTCTTCCACCACCACCGGTGCAACTTTAATGACGTATTTCACCGTATTGCTTTTGCGTCACCTGATGACGCGATGAAACAAATTTTGTGATCAACACTACGCACGTTTCAACTGCGCATGCCTTTTACACAGGCGCAAGCGATGAAGCAGCCCACAAACGTGACGTAGGTAAGCCTACATTATAGTAAAACCGTTTCAGTACACCTGTGGCAAAACAGCATGCAAGATCCATAACACGCACGAACGCACGCAGGCACCCACCCACCCGACAAAATGATTGGCACAAAAAGTCACGTGGCACTATTCACTCAGGACATGAAATCACTTAATGTAACTTACATACGTTGTGCTTAGTCCCAGTCGCATAACGCGGTTCACTCAGCAAATGGCGTGAAAAAGAGCGCCGTGTTCAAGCCTTAGACAAGGAACAGAAGACAATTTAAGAGAAACTTAATTGATAAAAAGAAGAAAAGGAAACGAAGCGAAACAATATACAGAAGAAGAGGAATGAAGGAGAAGAAGAAGAACGAAAGAAAGGAAGGAAGAAACAAAGACGATTAACTGTCTGATACACTTAATAACTCCCTCTCTCTCTCTTTCTGCTCTCTCCCTCTCTTTCTCTTCTCTTTGTCCCTCTCTCTTCTCTCTCACTCTCCTTTCTCTTTTCTTTCTCACTCTCTCTTCTCTCTCACTCTCTCTTCTCTCTCACTCTCTCTTCTCTTTCTCACACTCTTCTCTCTTCTGTCTCTCGTCTCTCTCTACTCCCTCTCTCTCCCTCTCTGTCTTCTCTCCATTTCTCGTCTGAGCGGGCTGGGTGGGTGTGTTAGTTACAGAGACACAACCATAGGACTCCCAACAAAGAAATGAAATTAGAACACAGTCCAAGTCACACTGAGCGGCAACAGCGCGAGACTGGTCTAGCGGCTAAACGTGAAAACAGTAGCTTTGAACAATTCTTCGAGTCGTGGTGTAAAACAGATGCTTGGGGACAGAAGAAACCTTGGTAACAGTGTATTTAAGTCGCAGCATCATGCAGATTAGCTCCCGATCCGATGTGTGATGATGTCGTATAGTCCAAAACTTTCTGCCAATTTCAATTATGACAGATTTTATCATTGTTGGCCACACCAGATGATGAAACCAAGGCATTTTTTCTGTTACTTTTAGCTTGCGTTCAGTGCTTTCATTTACCCACTGCCGTTACTAATATAATTATTGTACTTATGATGATGGCTGCCGAGACATAACCATAGTGCATAACCTAACAAAAACTAAGAAATTAAGCAAAAATCGTATGCCATAACAAGAAATATGATCTCCCAATAAATGAATCCAGATAAATTTTAAAGGCATTCCGCCTTGGAGAGGAGTCCAAAACCTTTATCAACCTCCAGCAAGCAGTAAGGATAAAACAGTCATCGAACAGGATCTTAATCCAGTCGAGCACCTGCGGGGCGTTCTGGGAGCCGCGTTGGCCACAACCGTCATCATCCTCCGCCAGGTGACCTCTACAGGATGTTACAGTTTCTTCATGAAAAGTGACAACGATATTGCAGATCACTCTGAGGACACAGGATCGGCATTTAAGACGACAGTGCCCAAATCAGGCTTATTGCAGACACACAAGCTTTCTACATAATTTCTTCATTTAATAATAGTAATCTAGTATTTATAAAGCGCCTATCCTTGATCTAGGCGCACCCAGACGCGCACATACATTATCCAAAATAAAGGGTAAAGAGATACGTTTTGAGTAATGTTTTGATTATTTTTTTGTAACAGCAGGGTGGAGCCTTTCAAAGCAGAAAATTTCCTGTTTCCACTAACTGTTTCAAATTTATTGCTAGACTAATAATTAACTAATTTCTTTGTTATCTGCTTTTTATGTTTCAGCAAACAGAGTCGAGCACTAGTCTCTGTGACCTCTCGGTTGTTCTGACTAGTATATGCTTCACAAACAACTCCAAGAACAGTCGCCCGGTTCAATACGTACTGCGACAGCCATAACTGTTGGTTTACAAAGCTTGAAGTGTGTGGTTGTCGTTGGTGGTCACCATGCTACTCTGCCTTGACCGGAAAAGCGACTGCGTGTTAATGACCAATTTTGTTCGAGTGTCAGGCACAGTTTGTATAAACACGGTAAACACCTTTACTGCCGAAAATGGTTCGGAAAGATTTTTTTAAATCCTATTTTTACCATGGAAAGTTTGAACTACAAGGTGTGAGCCAGAGTTATGCCAATGAGGTAAGTCGGAGATTTAAGTGAACATGACAATTTTATGAAAGCGGAATATTTTTATATATGTTGGTGTTCTCAAGTTTAATCTCATGTCACGCAGTTCTGGTATATCGTGTCCCGGTTGCTTGCAAGTGAAGTCTTGTGCACACCTAGATCTCTGTCAGTCTGCCTGTCTGTCAGTCCGTCTCTTTTTCTCCTGTCTGTCCTGGAATATACTGACCAATCAGTCTTTCATGTTTTTTCTTACACACTCACACACTTTCTTTCTTCTGGATTATATAAAAGTATGCAAGAAAACTTTTTTAACAATTGTATTTTTGCAGCAATCATTCGCAGGAAAGCCTGTACCATACATGCAGAGACATTTTCACCCAGCATAAACACGCTGACTTTGTCACACTAGAGAGCTGAACAACATAATGAAAATATTGTCTTTTCCTTCCAAGACGTGTCAAAATATAGAACTCTATACAAACAAGACCAGTGTATATAGACAGTACACTGATGCCGTACATACTTCAGATATCACAATGGGGTGGGAGGGGGGAGTTTGTTAAGAAACAGAACGGAAGGCGTTAACAACTCAAGTCACTTAAAAACCAACCAGAACAGTAAAAATGTCAATCGAATTATGACACACAACGAACCGGGACTGCACGGTGTGAACCGGGAATACAGCTTTGCTGGAAGCAGGCATCATAAATACAGCTTTGCCATTAAACACAACACACATTTGTTCGAGTTACTGATTTTTTAAAACAAAATTTTGATTGACATTTCGTGTATTTTGAAGCCATTCATATATCTGGAATTGTGTACGTAATTAAACTAGTAGATATATATTATTTTTCATTTGTATATCAGAAATAAAAATAACTATACGAAAGTAGGATCTGGTACAATAAACAGAACTCTATAGACCCTATAGACTAAAGCGATTTCAAGGGAAAATAGATATAAAGAGAGCACTCATCTCACGTGAGTGTCTATTTGTTGGCAAGGCATACAGAGATGGTCTACTTAATGAAGGAAAATGTCCTATACCCGCTATCACTTGCATGTGCTTAGACTTTGAATTGCTGCCTCTCGAGTGAAAAGTGAAATAAACTGGAACCGTCTAAACAATGCGTGATAGCTAGCAGGAACATAGAAAGACACAGGACTGTGAACGAATCACGATTAAAAACAGCGAGAAAGAGCGGTCAAGTAAGGCAGTTAATTACACCACTGTACAGAGAACACGAGACTTGCGGCATCTGCGCGCAGACAGGAGCAACACCGAGAATGCCAGACTTTATGTTACAACACAGATGAAGCTAAACACAGCAACGCAGCCAGAACATCGTATTTGATGTTACAACACAGTTTAAGTTAGACGCCAAGTCACCGAACACGAGACAACCATTTGGTGAGGACAAGACCGTCTTGACGCACACATCATGTGATGACGTCATGCACATCATATGATGACGTGACAATTTTCGGCATACGCCGGCTACTGCCGCCATACCAGTGTGGCCTAGATACCGGACTCACGCTGATTAGTTTATGTTGTCAACAAGACACCAGCCCGCTGGTTTAAGGTCAACAACTGGGAGGAAAAAGCAGCACCTGTCTGCGTATTTTTTCAAAGTACATTGTACAACCAAGGTTAAATCAACAACAAGATGAACAACAACAATAAATCAATCAAGGTTTGCACACTCTTGTCTTCTCGCCAACTGTCAGCTGAAAACCGTCTCCCAGGAACAGGGTGTCACTAAATGCGTTCGACAGATCTAAAGCAAGACACAGACTGGATGTAGCTGTGTGAAAACAGTCTTGATTACTGTCTGGGGAAATGTGTGGGAACGAAATAAATGTTGCTTTGAAATAGCCAGTTCAGGAGAAGTACAATCAGCAAATGTCATAGCACCAGTAGCCGACAAGAAGTCACCGGCCATTAGCGAGTCGAGGTGCAGTGGTGGGAGTGTGGTGGGTGGAGGGATAGGTGTGGGTCTCTCATCACAAGGAGGTGGTTACGACCAGGGGCAGTGAGCTCGTGCACGCCGAGTCCAGTCCAGACACGCTGCACAGTCCAGCGGAGTCCACCACCAAGGGAAGCGTGCCGCTGGCCGAATGAGCGGACGCACTGATCGAGTCCTGCAGCATCTGAGAAGACACCACTGTTGCCGAAGGCGTAGCGTGGGGCAGGGTGTGTGACGAAGCCGTAGTGTGGGGCAGGGTGTGTGACGAAGCCGTAGTGTGGGGCAGGGTGTGTGACGAAGCCGTGGACGTAACGGCAGGGAGGGAGACAGCGGAGGCCAGCAGTTTGGAGTCCTTCTTCACGCGCTGCTTCATATGCACTTTGGCGTGGCGCTTCTTTTCGTCCGAGCGTGCGAACTTGCGCCCGCACACATCGCACGAGAACGGCTTCTCGCCCGTGTGCGTGCGAACGTGCGTGGTCAGGTGGTCACTGCGCGAGAACGACCGCCCGCAGACCTTGCACTGGAAGGGCTTCTGGCCAGTGTGGATGCGGATGTGTCGCGTCAGCTCGTCGCTGCGCGAGAAGCGCCGGTCGCAATTGTCCACTGGGCAGGCGTACGGCCGCTCGTGGGGCGGGGTCTTGCTGGGGCGGTTGGGGTACTTGCGCGGCTTGACGGGCAACAGCTTGAGCGAGCTCTGTTGGTACGGCTGGCTTAAAACGGCCATGGAGGCAGCCTTGCTGCCGCTGGGCCCTGGGATGACTTCGTAGTCCATGGACGTGGCGCAGCCCTGCAGGTAGCTGTCCTCCATGGGCTCCGCTACAGGCTCCGTCTTGATGGCGCCACTCAGCCCCGGGAACTGAGAGGACGCCACCTGCAAGGCGTTGAAGTCGGGCAGCTGTGAGGGCTGGCCGGTGGAGGAGGGCGCGATGGTCCAGCAGAGATCGGCGTTCACGGTTTGCTGCTTAACCGGGTCGAACTCCGAGATGCGCATTTGTAAAACAGCGCCGGGTGCTGAACAGGGAGGCATGCCTAGAAAGTTGCTGGGTTCTTGCTGCTGCTGCTGCTGCTGTTGTTGTTGTTGGTGTTGCTGCTGTTGTTGTTGTTGATGATGATGCTGCTGAGCGCAGCTTCTGTATGTCGGCGGCTGTTTCATGGTAGGAATTCCTATGTCCATGGAGACCGGGGGCAGAGACTGCGAGTAGGGGGGTGGCGGGGAGGAGTAGGAGCTGAGGCTGTCTTCAGTCTTGACGGCCCCCTCCTGCGTGCTGAGCTGGGGGTCCGGCGAGCAGGGGGTCAGGGGAGAGCCAAAGCCCTGTGAGTAGCTGTCAGGGTCTTGCTGTGACATGGGCGACTGCACGGAGGCAGGGGACGCAGAGCTGGAGGTGAAAGTGGGGGCAGTGTCGCTGACGCTGCTGCAGGGCACGGGGAAGTCGCAGGCAGCCGGATGGAAGCTGCTGGACGCTGACGGCTGCTGCTGCTGACGTTCCTGTTGTTGTTGCTGCTGCAGAAAGTGGGTCTGAGATGGGGTGAAGAGGGCGCTGAAGATGGGCGACAGGGGAGAGAACAAAGTGGCCAGGTTGGGCTGCGCAGATCCCACGGCATCGGCCGGGGCGGAGTGGGTCATGGCAGTTGTCATCAGCGTGCCCTTGTACGTGATGGTGTGCGTCGTGCCGCTGCCGCTGCTGCAAGCGCTGCTGCTGCTGGCACTGCTGGACACGTGGGGGCGGTGAGGCAGCATGGCCTCCACCGTCTTGGTGTCCGGGATGTTGATGGAAGCAACGATGTTTGCTGCAAAGAGATAAACAAAGGTAATTAATCACGATTGTCTTACAGTTTCAGTCGCGATGTTTGGCGTAAGAGGTAAGCAGAGGTAGTCAATCAGGATTGTCTTACTCTTTAAAGTCTGTCTCTCTCCTCTGTGTGCGTGCGCGCTCGTATATACATGCGTGAGAGCAAGAGAGAGAATGTAGTGCAGCATTTTATGTCAAAAAAATTGTGGCAGTCAAACCATGACATCGAGAGCCTAAAGGATTTAAGAATGGTGGGAATAAATACTGTAAAATGCGTGACAGAGGATTGTAGTAAGGAGGACTACGTGTTGTCTGTGTGGTCTTAAATCACGAAACATGGATAGTGCATCCCGCCATCTGTATAATTAGTGCATGGTTGTGAAGGAAAAATAACGACTATGCAGTTGCTGACGCTGCGAATGGTTTTATGAAGGTGGGGATGGGGGTAAAATAGAACAGGTGGGGCAAAGGTTGACAAGCTTCCCGTATGTCGTAAGTTTTTCTTCTTTAAAATATTTGGGAGTTTCTCGGTTAGTAAGAGCACTTTGTTCACCATAATGAACTAAAATCAGTTAATGCCAGTCGGCTGGAATGGCTAAAGTTGGATAGAAAAGTGCGAGAAATCCTAAGTTTCAAATCTGTGCAGTCCATCTGGAAGCACCGGCTGTTCTCTCACCGCGGAGGAACATGGCGGCGCGAGAGAGAGAGAGACCGATCAAGGAAGTAGTCCTTGGGTGCTGCGGCAATGCTTTGCCGCCTGTGCGCGCCGCCAGCGTGCGCAGCCCAGCCTACTGCCTCCGCGGGCCAATCATAATAATAACAGTCAGCAGAGGCCAGCACGCGCTGACCGCAACAGCAACCGACTTCGGCACCCTATGCCTTCTCACCCCCCCCCCTCCACCACCCGTTTGCCTATCGATTTGTGTGCTGTCAGTGGGGGGTCTGGGTTGACAAGACACGATGCGACACGACAAATCCAGAAGCCACTTGTTCCAACAAGACGGGCGGCGCTCCAAACATAGCTCAGCACATCGAGTGGCTAGGCTAACGGGGCTGCAGATGTTTGAATATGCATGAGGTTACTGCCTGGCTGACGACAGCACTACGTCATCAGCAAAACCTTGCGGCTCCCACAGCAACCCAGCTGGCGCAAGTCTCAGTCTAAGTTCATGACTTCAGTATGTTTTGTTCAAAAACCAGATCACAAAGTGTCGAGGTAAAGTGAAAAAGAACAAATAAAGCATGAAAAACTAGCATTTAAACCAGTACGGGAGCCATGAAGGGCCAGGGTCACCCAGCAATCGTCGGCGGTGTAATACGGCCCGCCTATGACGTACATCGAGCTAAAAATAACTGCCTCGATCACAGCGTCAATGGCTGCCTCGGAAGAAAGAAATTCGGCTCTACGTGCACACAACGAAAGCTAACTTCAAACGACTGAAAAGCATCAAACACCTACCAGTTGCAGTGATGGGTGGGGGTTCCAAAGTGTCCGGTCCAAAAAACGTAATGTCCGAACTTGTAGTGACAGGAGTGTTGAGGGAATCCTCAAAAGTTTCCGAAGCATGGCGGCCGGCACTCGCCAGCGCCCTGGTATCGAAGCAAAAGCTGCTGACATCTGCCAGCGCCAATTGTGTTTCAAAACCGTCCATAATCATGACGGATCTTTGTTGTTCACAGCCAGTAAGTTGCTGATGCACCCTTAGTGAGGGTAAATATCCACATGCAAGCACCTTTCGCGAGTACTCTATGACGCTCTTCTTACGCACGTTTCAACGAGACTGGCTGAATCTATGAATGAAATGGACGCTTTTATACTCGCGTACATCAATGAACTGGGCCGGCACAGTGATACCCATATAGGGAAAGCGCTCATTTACTTTACCATGGCAACAGCCAATCGCCGAGCCGTATGTTTGACGTCAAAGAATACGTCACAGCTTCGCCGTGACCTTTGCGATCAATTCGTTCCTGCACAAAAGTAGGTCACAACTCATAGTATGGAATTTCCCGATAAATAACTGTCCAAGACCACAATTTCGGTATTATAAATGTTTCCCGGAGAGAAAAGATTGCTCCAGTAAGAACACATAAAGTTATTGAAAGCTGTATCTCTAGATTTGGCAGTTTTCTGTCGTAGTAGAAAATACTGGAACATCAACGTAGCGATGTGAACTCTCATACGGGCCTTTGCCAACTTCCATATTTGGCACACAAAGCTTAACGCTCGTAACCTCCGTGTGAATGTTGGGCTGTATGTTAATTTTGACGTCAATTGGCGAGGGGGAAATAATCTAGCCATATATGGCACAAACACTTCCGATGCTATTGCGTTAAGCCCGGAAACATACAATCCATATATGGAAGTTTTCGCCATTCTCCGACAAAAGTCGTGAGGAATTCCGGAACCGAAGCTATGTTAAGCGCAGACCCGTACAACCTCGCAGAATATGAGTTGAAAGGTCATTCTGGGAGAAAGCTCACAAATAGCTAGAGGACAACCTAGTCACAAAACCGTCTGCCTGAGGAATACGGCCCGCTCTCGGCCTCACACGAACAGCGCAGCAAGCATTGATATGAAGCTGCCGAGCCGAGCCGAGCCGAGCCATTTGCACTCATGTGTTGCAGCATTTGTGCAGACAGCAGCACAACCGCAAATCAGCATTATTTTACATTGTATTAAAAGGCAAATGTGCTACAGATAAGCAAGAACCCCACCAAATGCTCTTCCCATACATCGATTATTCCCGTCTCTACAAGAAACTGTATTTCTGTTTCCAACTTACTGTAGGCTTGTACGCAATGATGGAGTAAATGTTTTAAGGCTGCATGAGAACAGCATGTCTGAAGTATTTTTAAATTCGATATCTTTTGATCGGTGCATAATCTACATATGGAAGCAAAAAAAAAAATGTGTCTCTATAACTACCATGATATGTTACAGAACGTCCGAAATTTATCGGGGTGACTAAAACACCTTCAGCGCATGAAAAAAAAAGTTTGCTTAATTAATTAAATGGGAACACATACTTGCAAACGCTGGAAGGAACTCTGGCATACTTTGTTTTTAAAACTACCTCTGACGCTACAGGTTGCATTACCATCTTCGATTGTCTTTGACGACTGGGTAACAGAAAGCAGAAGATGGGAAACATGCACGCAATGGTTTTTTGTTTTTGTGTGTACGTGGGTTTCTTTTTTCAAGTTATTTTTTCCACGACCTAATTCACCATCTCACAAGAGAATGACCGGGAGCGTGCTGCCTATAACTGGCTTTAACCCTACATTTTTGTCTGCCAGCCCAATTCTTAGATTCCAGAGATCGACCCGTTCCGCGCAGTATGGATGTTCAATTGATACGTGTGTGCATGATAAGTGTGTGGCTGAATGACAGGTAGGTTGAACCGCAGCCCCGGCCCTAACTGTAATGGCGCCGGCAAGAAAACCCAGCAGGACGTCTGTTTTCTCTCAGCCGGTCGCGCGCTCACCAGAGGGGAAGGGGAGGGGGGAGGTGGACGAGTTAGGTTTGGGGTCAATAGAACAGCTCCAGCAGTCGCCACAAAAGCCAGGCAGCCTAACAGATCAGTATGGATGACGACAGCAAATCCGCACAATTCTGGGTATTCCATAAACGTGACCACAGAACGGCAGATATCGAAGTTAGGGGAGGGTAGACGTGGGGGGGGGGGAGCTTTCACGGTTCCACCAAAGATCCCTCAGCCTTTGATCGAAGCAAGGCGTGACAAATTAATTTTGTGACCTAAGCTTTATCGTTACACATTCTGTACAGTCGGACACAACACAAGGGTCAGCCTGACTCAGAATGTCAGAAGCAGGTCAATTCCACGATCGGTTGTATTGCAGACGGACGTATATGTATATATATATATTTAGGTATTTTGTCGTCGACACAAATCTTGCTGTGTCAGGTTTGACTTCTTTGAAAAGTCTGTGCAGCATTCAGAAAAATCCACGATGAGATATTTCTACACCGCACTTTGCACGGTCGCGTGAAGCAGGATTGTGTCATGTACGGGTCAGTTTATATAAAATAAAGGATATTCTCTCTTACGGGATCTGAAATCTGCATGTGGAATATGATAGCCAACAGGATGCAGAAAATATCCGCGATGAGATATTTATACAACGCATTGCCCGAACAGCTTGGTCTGGACGAAAAGATTAACTCTAGTGAAACGCGCTACCAAAAAAAAAAGTTCATCTGTTCAGAGATTTTTTTTACAAATGAACGCTAAAGTAGTCCCATGTGTGTCAAGAAAAGCCATCCATTCACGCATCATATACCATATCATGCGTCGTGTACCACACCATGGGTTATATACGATATCATGCACCTTGTGAAGTACCAACCCCACCATAGCCATAATGAAGGCGCATGTGATTATAATGTAAGTGGGGATATTAAGCTTATCGGCTATAGATATAGGAATTTTTTATCATTACTGTCTCTGCCACCATCGACTGATGTCGATATTATTGAAGGCATCCCACTTATATTAATTCATCGGCAGCTTGTCATCATTATCGTCTTGCTCCATAGATATTGATACCAGATTGATGAGCATATAGATACACACACACACACACACATAAGAACAACACGCAATATGAACTTACATACGAACACATACATGCACTTACATACGAACGCACACATGCACTTAAATACGAACGCACACATGCATGCACACGACACAGGTACCAATTTTTTTGAGGGGCTGACTTCATGTTCGATGGACGAGAGAGGGCTCTTTTTGTGATGTGCCCACATGTCCTGAAGGCGTAAAGATATGGCATGCGGTTCCATCAACCCCTACGATTGTCAACATATTGTCAGCATACTGCAAGTGTATGTGGTCATAAAAAAGACTGATCTGTTCTTGTTTTTGACTGGTAACATGCCTACAGGGCTGCATTTGTTAGCTCACAGAACTGCATTTGCCAGTTTGTATGCATGGAACCGTATTTGCCAGCTTTCATGCACAGAACTGCATTTACCAGCTTTCATGTGTAGAACTGCATTTGCCAGGTTTCATGCATAGAACTGGATTTTGCACGGAACTGCATTTACCAGGTTTCATACATAGAACCACATTTGTCAGTCTTCAAGCACAAAACAACTGCATTGGCCAGCTTTCAGCATGATAAGAAGAAAAAACATACACATGTCTCTTTTGTTGTCCACGCATCTAGCTTTTGCAAACTGTCCAACCCCACTCCTTTCCCCCAAAAGAAAAAGGTCTAAAGCTTTTGCATTTGTCTTCTATGCATGAAAAACGGATGTAAGTTGCATATATATTGTAAGCTACCTATCAATCTTGAAAACATGAAGATGAATATACTAATAGTAGTTTTTACGTGTTTATTTGTCTAGAACGGAAAGAAGAAAAGTGATGGATAAGAGCATGCAAATCAACTGGAACAACAAGACAGTGTGTGTATATTTGCAACATTACCTGTGCATCCAGAAAGACAAGTGTTTATTCTATACCCTTACTTTTATAGAAAACATAACAATACAAGTGAATGCATTTGATGAATGGCCATTCACTATACAACAGCAAGACATCTTCCCATTAAATACAAACAGACAAAATATTTGTTTTGTCTATGCACTGAATGGGTAAATAAAGAGAGGAGTGTCTTCATCCTAGGTGGAGGAATAAAAAAAAAACTCCAAGACTGCCAATAACCGGAATCTCAGAGGCGAGGAACAATCAGAGAAGTACATTTGTCTACCATCTATCTGTCAAATGGATTGCCAGAATGCCCAAGGCCTGGAGAGAACAAAGGAAATATGTCTATGCTGTCTGCCTGTCTACCTGCCTATAAGGTTGAAAGAAAAAGGAGACAGCCCGCAACATTCCTTAAGAATACCTCTCGACTCAACAAGATATAGGAGACAACTTGTAACATGCCTTATGAATACCTCTTGACTCAACATGATATAGGAAACAATTTGTACATGCCTTATGAATACCTCTTGACTCAACAAGATAAAGGAGACAATTTATAACATGTCTTATGAATACCTCTTGACTCAACATGATATAGGAAACAATTTGTACAAGCCTTATGAATACCTCTTGACTCAACATGATATAGGAAACAATTTGTACAAGCCTTATGAATACCTCTTGACTCAACATGATATAGGAAACAATTTGTACATGCCTTATGAATACCTCTTGACTCAACATGATATAGGAAGCAATTTGTACATGCCTTATGAATACCTCTTGACTCAACATGATATAGGAAACAATTTGTACATGCCTTATGAATACCTCTTGACTCAACAAGATAAAGGAGACAATTTATAACATGCCTTATGAATACCTCTTGACTCAACAAGATAAAGGAGGCAATTTATAACATGCCTTATGAATACCTATTGACTCAACAAGGTATTGGAGACAAATGGATAAACATTTTCCATACCTTCTGGTATATAAACAACACTTAAGTAATACTGGGGCTTTTATCACAAAGACGATGAGAATCATGGGTGGAGAGTTCAGAACTTTCACCAGGCCATATATTTACCCTTATGTGTGGCTCCTGTTTATCCGTTTGGCAAGTTGCAGTGTCATGCACATAGTTGATGGCTGGGCATAAAGCACTTAACAAAGGAAAACTCTTCCTTATAATGGGTTTTCCTTTTGAAATATTTTTTACACACAGTTTAGTAACAGGAAAAGCTGTATGACTGAACAGGTGATGCTGTTAATTCATACTATAGTTGTTTGAAATGCTGCTTTATTCATGCACATATGCTACCAAGCGAGTTCATAAGACTGGGTTAAGCCTGTCCCTTAAATACTACATTCATGTGCATGATATCACGCAACCAACAGTGATATTTCATTTAAAGACAGAACCATATCATTTACGTGGATGATTAAATAATGATTTGAGATTTAAAATTGCATGTTGTATATGTGCATGTGTATATGTGCAGATGTGTGGGGACGCTTTCTACATTCACATGCATGTGTTTAAAACTTTTTGTATGAAAATGTGTGCACATGCACAGATAAGTATAAGTGAGGTTGCGTTTTATGCACATGTATGTATGCGAAGCCGTGTAAGTACACATTGTGTTCCATTTTAAATGACCTTCTCCATTTGAGCAAAGCCTGGCTGAAGGTGAGAATTCAAAATAACCTGTATCAGGCTCACCTGTCTATCCAAAAATAAAAACGTTCACAACTGTTTAAGCCTCCAATGATAACTCATACTGACGTAATGTGCAGATGTTAAAAGTTGTGATCCATGAAAGAACTTAATTTTTTTCCACTAGCCTGAAGCAAATATTCATTGTGCCTATATGCAGGAGACAAGGAGACATTAAATTTTCTCAAGACAGACTACCTGCGTGATAAGTGGCATGTTTAAGAGATCAGCGTGTGATGTTAGTACAGAATCTTTTGTGTGCTATAGTACTTGCTGGGAATATTTATAAATTTATTGGGAATACAACTATAACATTTTATTGCTCGATACAGATGTGAGAAGAATTGTGTCTAAAATCAGTGGCATTCACTTGTAAAATGTTTAACACAGCTATTGAATATGGAACATATATTCCTGTGTACAATTTATAATACTTTTTTCAGAAAAAGAGAAAAGTTGATAATATATTTTACACAGGAATATGTTCCAGAAGAGGATTAAATCTAAAATTTCATTGTTATGTAATATTGCTGTTGCTATAGTCTCTCTTAAAAAGATCATTCTAAAAGCAACAACACTGAATATGTTTAGGGTAGTCGAAAATAACAAGGTATATTATTATATGATTATGTCTATGAATGCTATGTTTTCACTATAGTTATATTGTTGTAAAATATGTTTATGATGATAATTATTTATAAATACATTAATAAAAATATTTAAGCCTATATTGGTTGTATTTCATTGGTGTATTGAATCATTATTAACAAAATATTTATGTGTTTGTATAAAGTGTAAACATAGACTACTATTTAAAAACTTTGTAACCTTCTTGTACTGTCTTTTTTCTACCCCTATATAAATGTTATTTTTACTTGTTATAGACAACAAATAAACAATAATTGTTTTTAAACACTGACAATTTGTGTGTTGACAGATCTTACTAAGTTGATACTACAGTTAAGTATTTATGTGTTTGCTGTTTTCTGCCATATAAATTCTACTGCAGAATGCTGAATACCTCTCACTGATATCTTGTAACTGAAAGGGGTTTTGACAGGGTTATGGTCAAGCTGGCCGTAGTTAAATCAGGTACATATATACACTATGTCTGATCTCAAAAGTCTTTTACAGTCCTCCATAACATGACTGACTGTCTCAGTACAGAAAGTATTAATACAATTTGTTGAAAAGCCTAATGAGTGTGGTTTAATATTACAATGTGGCTATAGTTCCTGATGTGTAGTGTGTGTTATCTATAAGATTTAAATTTTTTACTCAGTTTTGACTTGTTTATATGTTTTAACTGAGTGTTATGCAAAATAGCCGGCATTTTTTCTTATGACAAAGCCATTGCTGTTTTATCTGCTACATTTTATCTCACACCACTAAATTATTCACATACATTCATGTGATCATAGCGAAATCCCTCATGTTCTTTTATTTTTATTGCATGAAAGCTACCCGTGTTTTTAGTTTTAACAGATGTAATGCACTGTATTTTTATTTTTAATTCACCTTAGATGAAATTGAAAAGATTAAACCTGGTCAGTGCATGTACTGTAAAATGCATGTGTAGAAACAAGATATATATAGGTTGCTGGGTGCGTGTAATTGTATGTCTGTGCATGTATATATGCAAAAGCAAAAAACATGTGGGTGTGTGTCTGAATTTATAGATGGCAAGGTAACTGGGTGGTGGTTGTGTGCAACATACATTTGTTTGCTTTGGGGTTCCTGTTTACTGTATGTCGGGTGTGTGCATATCTGTATAGTGTTAGAGTAGTAGTTTAAACCTATGTATCCATGCATCCATATGGACAAACATGATTCTTTGTGCATGAGTGAGCGAGCGAGCGAGTGAGTGAGTGAGTGAGTGAGTGAGTGAGTGAGTGAGTGAGTGAGTGAGTGAGTGAGTGAGTGAGTGAGTGAGTGAGTGAGTGAGTGAGTGAGTAAAGATTGGAGAGAGAAAGTCAATCTCCAGTGAAAGCTTACCCTGTAGGCTACACATGTACTGCCTGCTTTTGTGGGTTGTAATCTTTCCAGTGATATGGAACATTCCTACAATTAACACTGCAACATCCGCAAAGAACAGGCTTACAAACCATGTAGGTTGTCTTACATATGTGCCAGAATTTGTCAACCCTTTGACTTCAGTGCCCAGTGTGAGCAAGATTACGCATACATATATAATTGCTCATGACACATTATTCGTCTGAATCCATTAAGTCTACTGTTACCAAATTTCCATTTGTAACCTATGGTTCTAATGCTGCCACATATACATATGCAACAAACACTAGCAGGCGGGGTTACCACAGTTACAGAGCAACCACATGTAAATTCATGTTGGGTTACCACAGTAACCTAAAGTACTATGATTATTATAGTTAAATATGCACCAGTTGCATGTGCAAGTTAGAGTGCTTTAATTTTTCCAGTTACATGTGTAACCATTACACCTGGAACTTGTACCAGGGTTACAACAGTTATGTGTAATATTTACATATCCACACTCCAGTACTAGGGGTAACATTAACAAATGTTTCAGTGCATAGTAAAAGTTTTCATGAGTTTGAATGGGATTCTGTTATAGCATGCCTTTTGCTGGCGTTTCCATTGATTACTGTCAGCCATAGTCTATGAATAGATTATAGTCAGGCACAGTCATCCCGCAGACTATATAGACAAATAGCAATATTTCATGCATAAATTACAATCAACTTTAGTCTATGCACTGATTACAGTCAGCTATAGTCCATGCACTGATTATAGTCAGCTATAGTCTGTGCACTTATTAAAATCAGCTATAGCCTAAGCATTTATTATAGTCAGCTATAGTCTATGCACTGATTATAGTCAGCTATAATTTATGCACTTGTTATATAGTCAGCCATAGTCAATGCACTGATTATAGTCAGCTATAGTCTATGTACTTGTTATATACTCAGCCATAGTCTATGCACTGATTATAGTCAGCTATAGTCTATGCACTGATTATAGTCAGCTATAGTCTATGCACTGATTATAGTCAGCTATAGTTTATAGTTTTGCAATTCTTGTCAGCTCCTTTAGCAAGATCCCCCCTCCCCCATCTTTCCTCCATGTCTTCTTTCTCCCACATTCTCTCTCTGTTTCTCTCTGATTTCTTTTACTGCTATTTTCTTCTTTCCCTTATTCTTTTTTGTTCCTGATCTCTCTCTCTCTCTCTCTCACTGCCACTTTGCTTGCTTTCTCAGACTTTGTTCTTTTTACAGACTTATCTCTGTCTCTGTTTTTAGTGGGTTTTTTCCTGTATCTCCTTTGTTTTGTTTTTTTCTGGCCTCCTCTCTCTCTCCAGCCAATGTTACAGTATGGGGGAAATCTTTGGAGGTTATAGATAATGCACTTAGTATTGTGAAGATGTGCCACTCTTTGCTGAAACAGTTGACGCAGACCCAATGATTAAGTGTATAGGGAAACGATCAGTGTCCAGTTATGATAAACTCAGTTGCTACATGTATTTGTTTAAATTGTGGTTAAATCTCACCAGAATGAACAGTATGGTAGACTCGCTTATAAAGCGTATAGAATGCTTGGTGTAGATACAAATGGTTAATATACTGGATATACTGAGGCTGAATTAAAATGATTTTGGGGTTTTGCCTGAATGAATCACGGTTTTCAGAATGTTTGAGCGTTTATAAAGGAAATTTTAAAAAGATTCATTTCCGGAAATGGCAAGAATGGAATGATCATATGAATAGTAGCGACAAATTTAGTTTTTATGGTGCGCAAGACAGCTCATTGCACTTTAACAGATATTTGAAAATTGACTTGGAACATTGTTTAAAGATTATTTTGGTCAAAAATTTAGGATAGGTGCTTTAGAAATTATTGACTATTTTCTAAGGCAAGCTATAGATCTCAAGACTTTATTTATTTATTTATTTATTTATTTATTTTGCTTTGTATAAAATTTGTGAGGAATATGAAGTCCGCTGAGTGGTTTGTTGTCAGGCTATACTGACATTATAACTACATTGACAAAATTGTGTGGTGTGCCACGTGTCTTCTTACAAGCAGTATATTCCGACAAAAATGTCATCTCTCTACCTGCTTTTATGCAATTAAATTTAGGAATTCTGTCTATTTATTTAAATGTGTATGTCTTTGACGTGTATTGGGTCTTGTTAGGTATGGTACTGACTGTGGTGACTGATTATAGTGTTATTATTTTGCTAATTTGACTGTGATGTTGGATTGTTGCATCATGTTAATTCACTTTCCTTCTGTGGAAATAAACGAATCAGTCAGTCTCAGTCAACCTCTCAGCTGTGACTCTTGATACATGTCCTTCTCTCTGACTCCAAAAGTTAAGTTACATAAAGAAGAACAGTTACGGCTCAGCCAGCTTGAACTGCTTACTGCAGAAACTCAGAAAAGCACACAGTGTTGAGACTGTGCCTAAGCAAGTGGAAAACTAATCTGTACACGAAAAGTTCCAATTAGTCCGACTAAACCAAGCGGATTAAAATAAAGTTTCCTGACTAAAATCGCCCATGATCTGCCACATGACACAGTGACTACGGCATTGAAGTTGTCGTGTTGGCAAGAGCGCACTGCAGCACACCAAGCTGAAGTTCTTGCACATTATTCTACAGCAGTTACCTGTCGTTTGAAAGCAACTGTAGCCCACGCAAGGTACACTCAAAAACAGCGCAATTAGGCACTGAACGGGAACTGAGAAATGAAGCAGACAATGATTGTAACTTTCCTGGCTCGTGCGTTCTGGACGCTCAGTAAAGACCAGACTCCGAGGATTCAGCTATAGTTACCATGCAGTTACAATTTTACCATAATTTTAAGTACTCGAGAATATGGAATCATGACTTAAAAGTTACCAGGGTGACAGAAGACCGAACGTGTGCCATAAATAAAAGAAAGACTTATGGAAAGAACGGTCTAAAGCGCGTGTTAAATGTGTAGCTCGTGATGGGAAGGTTGTCCCTTTCAGCAAGAGAACGTTGGTGCCCATGGTAGTGTGGAAGTATATGGGACCAGACTGAAATGAAATCTTGAAGACGCACAAATTGTATACACCGACGAAACATAAAATCCAAAAATTTCTACAGACCCAGTTTACAATTATGAAATGCACAAACCCTGCTCATGTTCTAGACAGAGAAAGATATATATATATATATGTATTGTCCAAGGACTACTATGATTATAGTAGTCCTTGGTATTGTCCCTCGTTAGAGAGAGAAAGAGAGAGAATGTGTACTGAAGATACGATGCAAGCATGCAACTTATTTGACAAGGCTAGCCATTGTTCCATTCTGACATTGTGCAACACAAGCCCGGCCATTGTTCTATTCAAATGCTTAAGTCCAAATTCTTCATTTTCTGGACCGCCTCGGTGGTCTAGTGGCTATAAAGGCGTCCGGTTCCGAGGCGGGAGCTCGATGGTTTGTACCCCGGCCGTCATACCTAAGACCTCGTGTGGGACGGGACGTTAAACAAAAACCAGCCATCTTCATTTTCTGTTGGGGGTTTTTTTTTGGTAGCTTTTTTGTTTTATGTTGAGTCAGGAACTATATGGCTATGTAGTGGCAAGAAACATGTGCTCCAAACAGGCGCCTATTAAAGAGACTGCTGCTTGGTTGTTTAATGTCAATCAGCAAATTCTGGCTGTCTCATGGTGACGGTAGGAATCAGGAAGGCGGTGAAAGGTTTTGGAAAAGACTTAGAAGAGGAAACCAGAGGAAATTCCGATACTCACCTCTATAAACACTTTCGACAAGCAGAAAAAGTTAGATGCACGAACCTACAACCCTCTGCATCGGCGACAGGCACGCCTTACTGCTGTACGAGCCACTGACGGACCCTCCCCGCTCATACTTGCACCGGTGACGAGAACCAAACCCAGGACTCACGACTGACGGTTAGCGAGAAACAGCTGCTGCGCCGCCAGACGGCCATATTCGCCAGTTCCCGACGTGTGCTGCTGCGGCATAAAACTACACCGTCTCCACAACAGGACGTAAAATAAGGCGTGTAACGTTTCCAAATTGAATTATATACATGAGGACTGTTAGAGAAAAGTACTTTCAGATGCACAGATATCTTTGTGAATATTAAATCTGCAGAATCCACCTAAAATTACAAGCGTGTAGATCTCAACGGAATTTCGGTGCGCCTCCTCCATCTTTCACTCTGCGTTTATATATGAATACACACCGAATTCCAGTAGTATACCTACATTTTATGTCTCGGCACAAACTAAATCTCAACGATCACATAATTCTTTTGAAAAATGACTCACGTGCTTCAGAGATTGTGCAAGTTACCAGACGTCGGCTGTGGGACAAGAGCTATGTGTCCGCGTAACCATTGCTGGATTGCCAGGAGTTCGAACTGACACTTGGGGAGTGGGGACAAGAGTTCGCCTAGAATATCTGACACATTTATCGTTTCCTTCGGGTTACCAAACGCAATTTGCTAAAACGGCTGATAACTGTCCATTCCAATTTCACGTACAGAGCATATTGTGACATTAAACGGAAACATAAATCAATAAATCGCAAAACAGTTTTACTAAAAGCTAAACAGATAATAATAACAAAGGCAAACCGATGCTACAATATCTAAACTCTCAAAATGAGGACAAGTAACACAACGTTGCTGTTATATACAGGCTCAAAACTAAATGGCAACGAAATGTTACAGGTTTTACAGGCTCAAAAAGGAAATTTAGATGCGTGCTCGCGTGAGCCAAAAATTACCGCTATAAAATCCGTGTGTAGCTTGTTATCGTGGCAGGCAAGACGGCAAGTAGCTAATACAGAATGGGGCAAAAGACAGATGTAAAATATGAGAGCACTTAGGACCGGCTTCCTTAAGCATCTTCTCTGAAATAAAATAACAGCGTTTAGCAAGCAGTGATTTTTCACGTCAACGATGGATCTTTTATACGGCAATGAACCAGTCACAGGTCCAGAAAACGTCTGAAAATAATATTCGAATAGTTTCACTCTCTTTAAAGTTGCTCTTCGTCGATTTTGTTAATTTCCTGTTTCCATGAGGTAGGGAAGGCCTTCGCAGCAATTTCAAAAACTTCATTTTATTGCCTATAGTTTCAGTATGAACTGCTCTGGAAGTTGTAGCAGCATTCAGAAAATACCGAAACCTTGTTATTAGTTACGAACTGAGATCCTGTAGAGCTATGATGTTGGTGTGAGCAAGAGATATCAGTACAGATAGAAATGTTAACTGTTACCGAGAAAAGTGAAGAGAAAAACTAACAGTCAGAAACAAATTTGACCTGTTAAAACCATGAGGGAGAGACGCAAAGACACAACTGTTGACAGTGTCCCGAGAGACGTGAAGACACAACTGTTGACAGTGTCCCGAGAGACGTGAAGACACAACTGTTGACAGTGTCCCGAGAGACGCGAAGACACAACTGTTGACAGTGTCCCGAGAGACGCAAAGACACAACTGTTGACAGTGTCCCGAGAGACGAGAAGACACAACTGTTGACAGTGTCCCGAGAGACGCGAAGACACAACTGTTGACAGTGTCCCGAGAGACGTGAAGACACATGTTAACAGCGTCAGTGACATATCGGAATGTAGACAGTATCATGCGAGACATGCGTACTGTCAGTGCTAAGGAGAGATATCCTGACAGTGCTAACAATAGCTATAAGGAGAAATACTAACAGTGCTAAGGAGAGATATCAGGAGAAATACTGACAGTGCTAACGAGAGATATCAGGAGAAATAGTGACAGTGCTAAGGAGAAATATCAGGAGAAATACTGACAGTGCTAAGGAGAAACATCAGGAGAAATACTGACGGTGATAACGAGAGATATCAGGAGAAATACTGACAGTGATAAGGAGAGATATCAGGAGAAATACTGACGGTGATAACGAGAGATATCAGGCGATTAGTGACAGTGTCAGCAAGAAAGTTCAAGAAACATTTGACAATCTCAATGAGGGAAATACAGAGAAATAAAGATAGTGTCAGCAACACGTCTAAAGAGAAAAATTGACAGTTTGAGCAAGAGATTTCAATAACATATTGAGAGTCAGCGAGTTATAAAGATACATAATATAACGACGTCATCAAAAGGTATGAAAGGAAATGCGAATGTTGCGAGCAAGAGACAACAAACGAAATAGTGACAATTGTCAGAGCTACATCACTAAAGGTGTGACCATCTGATGATGTGAGCGAGAGAAGTCAAAAACACATACCCTGAAGTTTTCAGAGGGAGGTAACAAGAGAAACTTTGTGTAAAATATTGACATAAAGAAAAATATTGACATCACAAGACGACGTAGTGAGAAGCGATGACAACTTCAGCGAGAGATGCCAAAAGAAATATTGAGGGTATCAGCAAGAAGATGTCACAACAAGTACTGACAGTAACAGCGAGAAATTTCAAAAGTAATATTGGCAATAATAGCAGATGTCAAAAATAATTGTTGCGAGAAATCAGCGAGAGAGAGAGAGAGAGAGAGAGATTATGACAGTCAACGAGAGATGTCACAAGACTGACAGTGTCAGCTTGAGATATCAACAGAAATATTGACAGTGTCAGTGAGAGATGTCACAAGTCATATTGACATCAGCGATGGATGGCAAAAGAGATACTGACAGTAACAGCATGAGATATCAAAGGAAAATTTGACAGTAACAGCGTGAGATTTCAACATATAATTATTGGCAGTAACAGCAGATGTCAAAAGTAATTCAAACTCACCGAGAGATGTCAAAGGAAATATTCAATCTCAGCGATCGATGTCAAAAGAACTTTTGACAGTAAAAGCGTGAAATATCAAAATAAATATTGACAGTAACATCGGGAGATATCAAAAGAAATATTAACAGTAGAAGCTTGAGATATCATCAGAAATATTGACTGTAACAGCGTGAGCTGTCAAAAAGAAATGTTGACAATGCAAGCGAGAGATGTCAAAGAAAATATTCAATCTCAGCGAGAGATGTCAAAGGAAATATTCAATCTAAGCGAAAGATGTAAAAAAAATCATCTCTTTGAGAAGAGACTTCACGAGGAATACTAAGAGTTTCAGTGAGATACGTCAAGAGAAAGAATACGATGTTCTAGAAATATATACTATAACAGAAAATTTAACAAACTGAAATATTTGTTAGAGTTGTCAATTAAAAAAAATATTCGCAGTTTCAGGAGGAGTGAACGACAAAAATTTTGACAGTGTTAGTGAGAGATGGCAAACTAAATAACAGGGTTATTGAACGAAATGTCGACAGCATAAGAAAAAGCTGTAAATAGTAAGTCTGATAGACTCTGCACGATGTATCAAAAGTGGAAATTCCTTGTCCTGATATATCACAAATGTAAGCTGGGTATTTCGTTCGCAGTACCACGAATACGATTGAAAACCTTACTAGAAGCATGAAACACAAACTGTTTTATTGTTCTGCGTGGTTTTCTCTAGGGCTTAATATACTTCATTCAGACAATGGACAGTTGGGTGATTAATAGTAACTGAATTCTGTGATTAATAATGTATAGCGTTTTTTTAATTACGATCTATGCAAGGCATGTATGGCAATATGTATTAGCGATGTCTGCATGCATGCCTATATGTATTAGACATGGATGCACGCATACCTATATACATTAGACGAGTATGCATGCATGCCAATATGTATTAGACACGTATTCATGCAAATATGTATTAAACACGTATGCATGTATGCCAATACGTTATAGACACGGATGCATGCATGCCTATATTCATTAGACACGTTTATATGTATGCCAATATATATTAGACGCGTATGCATGCATGCCTATATGTATTAGACATGGAGTAGACACGTTTGCATGTATGCCAATATGTCTGAGACATGGAGCAGATGCGTTTGCATGTATGCCAATATGTATTAGACACGTATGCATGTATGCCAATATGTATTAGACATGGAGTAGACATGTATGCATGCATGCCTGTGTATTAGACAAGTATGCATCCATGCCAATATGTATTAGACATGGAGTAGACAAGTATGCATGCATGCCTGTGTGTATTGGACACGCATGCATGCCAATATGTATTAGACATATATGCATGCATGCCAATATGTATTAGACATGTATGTATGCCTGCATATATACATGGATATGTATGGAAGTATAATGCATTACGCTCTGTGTTAAAATGTTTGTGTGTGCATGGGCATATCAGTGTACGTAAATGCTCGTTTGTGTACAAATAATAGAGTTTGTGTTTTCCCTGATAACACAACAATCACACCTGTTGACTTCTAAGTGTGACATGTTTATTTAACTAAGGGTGTATTAACTGCATTCATATTCTGCTATGTATGTGGTCACAATAACTCCTTTACTCATTAATTCAAGTACAGTATTATGTGTGCAATACCGCCATCAACGTTTCTGCAAGGATGTAGCAGCCATTGGACACTTTAGCTGTTACTATCACCTTAATTTTTGTATGGAAACCATTGTAAGGTAAAGCTCTGTGCTGTTTACACACTGGCAGTTGCATACTCTTTTGTTTTTTTATGCTAAGTCATGAAGATTTTGTTTCTGGTGTCGTGTAAGACGTTGGATTGCGTTCGCTGTCTTTGTCCAACTGCACAGTTACTGTGGTGAGCAGTGAGTGACCAGACTTAGTATGCCAGCGACACAGTTACTGTGGTGAGCAGTGAGTGACCAGACTTAAGGAAATGCCAGCGACAGTGAACAGAAGTGAGGGCACGGTGTGACGCTTAGCTGCCACTGACATGCCATGTGTCAGACCACTGCAGGGCTATATCTGGCGGACACCTACGCAGTGCAGACCCCACCCTTTAAGCACACCACTCCACCTGGGAACAGTCTGCTGACGTACATTTCGCTGGACATTTGCCGGAACTGTTGACCGGAACCCACCACGTCATGCACAACAAAATCAAACTCAGGCGAGACTCTGAGCCCTGAGTGTGGGTAAGACCTACGTGTGATGCAGGAGGCTAGACGCGTTGCTTAGTCAAGGGGACTTTGTTGTCATGCTTCCTACAGCAGGCACAAACCGTCAGACACATTGCAGACGAAAATAAATAATATACACGTTTCAACCACGTCCGGGCTATAATAGCCATGAGAAGAACGAACAAGGAATTAATTGCTCCCAGTTGCAAACTTTACCCACCTGTGTGCTTCTCTTTTCGTATACTTACCACTTGCTTTCCGAGGCTGTGACCTATTTGCACTTTCTACGTAATCTGTAATCGCTCGATGCCCGTCAGTCACATGGGTTTTTTTCTTCTGCTCTAGCCCGCAGGCTGTGAGTTCATCGGATAAAAGTTATGCTTGTCAATGTCTTTGTCAACCACTTGCGGACAGTTTAAGGTAGGTTAGCAAGCCCGAAGGAGCGAGATGATTTTTTTAAAAAACCAGAAAGAACCAGTGCCTTCCGACGCTGGCGCAGGGCAAGCCCCACTGGCCCACAGCGAGATAGGACAGCCGCCACTTGCCGGCAGGCAAGGCGCCAGGTGGCGTGCGTGGCACTGACCTGGAGGGCGTTGGTGAAGGTCTGCACCAGGTCAAACCGGGGTCAGGTGAGGTCAGGTCAGGTGAAGGCGGAAAATGCGTGGTCGCACAGGTATGTCCCAGAAAGCCCCCCTTCGTGTTGAAGCGACAAGTGCTGGTCGTCTGAGGGATGCGACAAGTGCTGGTCGCCTGGGGGATGCGACAAGTGGTGCACAGCTTCCAGCAGGCCGCGTTGCTCTCCACCCGCAGCTGCTTTTCTCGCTGCGCGTCTGGCGGAGAGGCCTTAAGAAGTGTTACATGCACACAGCCACCCTGCGTGGCGCGCAGGTGTACCCACCACAGGGACTGCAGCCACCTACGTGTCTCACGACCATCTGTGGTGACCATGGTCTCCTAACCTTTGACTGGCACTGTCCGTCAACGGCCTCCCATCACTGACAGCTGGTGCGGGAGGGGAGGGCCCACCAGTCCTACCTCCACCCCACGACCCAGTACAAGATCCAGAACCTTTCCTCTGCAGTGTGTGTGTGTGTGTGTGTGTTTACGTACGTGTGTGTGTACGTGTACGTGTGTGTATTTGTGTGTGTGTGTGTGTGTGTGTGTGCCTGTGGGGTGGGTAGGTGGATGTGAGTGTTTCAGACAAATACGTCGGAAGTAAGGAGATCTAGGCTGCTTGTTCCACACTCACTGAGCACGAATGTTCTAGCAAATCCATCGGAAATCAACAGGTGCAGCTCTCAACCGACGACTGTTCAACCTGTGCAGCCCTCACCGACGACTGTTCTCGTAAGAGGGTCAGAAATCAACAGACTGTTTCTGACACTCTAGTAATAACAACTGTCATTCCTCAAACATCGGAAATCAATAGATCATTTTGTTTCGAAGTGCATGTACATCGGAAATCAATAGATAGCGTTTCGTTCTGACACTAGACCTCTGACAACTTCTGCTGAAGCAAATTCTGGATTGTTGGGTTTCGGATAGAATACGCTGTCCGATTCTTGTCATGAGAATAGCAGGTCACATATTTTTACAGACAAGAGTGGTGTTGGTGGAGCGTGGAGATAGAATGGGTCCATTAATACACAGCACAAGGAAAATAGCGCTGACAGGGGTGACAATATTATTTGGTGATATTCCTCAGGTAAAACTGCGACTTCTCTAGTAAGTGGCCACAGGTGTCAAGTAAGTGTGAGGCACGTTTAGTAAATTAAAAAAAAAATTATAGTCTATTCTGCTCTCCATATCATACCTGTTACTCTCCACTCTTTCCCAACTCAGCCCCAAATAGAAAGTCCGAGTGATCTATGATGAGTGTAAAGGTCAAAATAAAAAGACCTCCACATGGTGTGACAGTTCCAGCCACGGAAAGAAGTTAATCTGTGTGTCGCTTTACCAATGCTCTTGTATCCAGATCTGATATAAACGCGGGTGTTTTATCGACAGCTTTGCGAAGGCACAGCAAAATAGCAAGCAAGACGAACAATAGCACATAAAATGGGAAAATGCAAAGAATAGAATGAGCTGGATTGCATTTAAGTATGTTTCACTCTGCGAGCACAAGAGCAGTGCGAAAATCCCTTTACCTGTGTGTTTTGGTGCACCTTCAGTACGTAAATAGAGAAGACAGAAATAGAGTGAAACCACTCTAAATACGTTTCAAAAATAAGTCAACGCAAGGCCTCAGAGCTATGACATTTTCCCTTTTTTGTTTCTTTTTCTTACTTTTTTCTTTTTGGTATGGTGGTGGTGGTGGGGGGGGATGTTTACTTAAAGTGTTTCTCTTTCACACTGTCATAGCCCACGTCAGCACTTTCGCTGTGACCTCTTCACGACAGTGTGGCCCAGTGTCTGGAAGTGTAATATACTATGACGTCACTATACCCTGGCTGTGCTGAGTCAGCGCTGGCGCCAGCAAGATGTACAGCAGCGGACCCGTGTGTCGCTGCAGCGTTTCGTATTTCTGTGGCACACGTCACTTCCAGACATGACACAGAACTGCAGACTAGTATGGTGACACCTGTTACTAATGTGTGTTTGTAACACAGCTAGACGTGACAAAGCACTGCAGACGACCATGGTGACACAAGACACTGATCATCTATAACTGTAACACACGCAGACCTGACACACCATTGGAACGGAACATACTGACACAGGTCAGTAATCTAGAATTGTAACATACACAGACCTGACACGCCATTGCAACGGAACATAATGACATGCCAGTAATCTAGAATTGTGACATACACAGACCTGACAGACCATCTGCCTCGAAGGGTCTGTGACCCGAAACGTAGCCCTTTTCTGCTCTAAGTTGTCATTGACCACCTGTTACTTTGTCTTCTGTATCCGACAACCGCAGCCTTCGTCTTTATTCTTCTGACACACCACTGCCAGTGACCACGGTTTGACACCACTGCCAGTGACCACGGTTTGACACACCACTGCCAGTGACCACGGTTTGACACATCACTGCCAGTGACCTGGGTTTGACACATCACTGCCAGTGACCACGGTTTGACACATCACTGCCAGTGACCATGGTTTGACACACCACTGCCAGTGACCACGGTTTGACACACCACTGCCAGTGACCACGGTTTGACACACCACTGCCAGTGACCACGGTTTGACACATCTCGACTTCTCGGCATCACACGTACAGACCTTATTTCCCACTGTAGATAAGTCTGGCACACGACACTATAAAGATGTGACACAGACATGACATAGAATTACACATACATTGGTCTGCCACTACTGTGCAGATACAAAACAAACAGGAAGACAGACAGAACGACGGGCTCGGGCGGGCGGACGGACGGACAGGAAAAGAGACACTGGAAAAAGTGATCCAGAGACAGACGAGGCAGTCACCGTGATTACAGTTTCTCACGCTAGAACTGTCGTGTCAATTTGATTTCTTACTTGCATATTACGCTCCACTGATTTCTGACTTACAGAACACGTGTTTGACATAGTACAGATGAAAATGCATCGACAAGGG
Source organism: Lanistes nyassanus (assembly GCA_004794575.1). Taxonomy (NCBI): domain Eukaryota; kingdom Metazoa; phylum Mollusca; class Gastropoda; order Architaenioglossa; family Ampullariidae; genus Lanistes; species Lanistes nyassanus. The sequence continues at coordinate 75,813 of SMGT01011604.1, forward strand.
TCGGTTGCATAATGGAAAGGCACAATCCTGTACAAACAAGACACTCATCATTGTCTGAGGGCAACATGTGCCGCACGAGCAACAGGATTACAAAGTGGACCACTGTCACTGTTACCCTGTTTTGTGTCACTGTTATCCTGTTTTGTGTCACTGTTACCCTGTTTTGTGTCACTGTTAACCTGTTTTGTGTCACTGTTACCTTGTTTTGTGTCACTGTTACCCTGTTTTGTGTCACTGTTACCTTGTTTTGTGTCACTGTTGCCCTGTTTTGTGTCACTGTTACCCTGTTTTGTGTCACTGCTCCGACCAAACGGTGCCCTTTGTGAGTCGCACAACCACACTGCAGGCGACACAACCTCTTGTCGACCACAGCAGTAACTTCAGACAATGGTTAGGCGCCACTTGACACTGGCCTAAGTCGTCCATTCTATGAGCATGCTGCAGGCAGGCGTCTCACAGAGTGTTGCTGCCAGACATTTTGGAGTTCACAGAAGCATCCTCCACAGAGCCTTTCATCAATTCCAAGCTACTGGACAACACTCGGAGTTGCCTTGTAGCTGTAGATCAAGGACCACAACCCAACATGAAAGCCGTTTCCTGCTCCGTACTGTTAGAAGACAGCGTTTCAAGACTACAAGAAACCTGCAAAATTACCTGCACGCGGCCACTGGGAGTCTTTTCTCCACACAGACCATCAGAAACCGGGTGCGTCGTGCTGAATTCCAGTCTAGAAGACCAGCACCACCCATCCTTCTCAACCGCATGGCCTGGCTCCAGTGGGCCAGACAACACGTTCATTGGAGGAGCAGCCAGTGACGTCATGTCTTCAGTCACGAATCCAGATTTTGTCTGGACTTCCATGATGGCAGTCTCATCCTCTGGGCTGGAATCTGGGGGTGAGTGTATGTGTGTGTGTGTGTGTGGGAGGGGGAGGGCTAACGTACTGACCTCGTTCTCTTCAGAAAAGGCACTATGAACTCTGCGGGACATTTGAATGACATCATCAGACCCTGGTTGATGTCCCTGGCAAAGCAACCTGGTGGTGGATTCATCTTTATGGGTGATAATAAACTAATCAGAGGTTCACTGTTGTCGAGAACGAGTTTTATCTCAACAACATCACAACGTCTCCCATGGTCATCATGTTTCCAGGATCTTAATCCCATAGAACAGATATGGAACCTGCTTGGGAGAGCTGTTTACACGCGAATGCCCGTCCCCAGACCCTGACTGCTCTGGAGCAAGCACTGTAGTCTCACTGAAGACCTATCCCTCGGGCAAAGCTGGACAGAATGATTACGTCAGTGCCTAGGCATATCTAGGCCTACATTCAGGGCAGTGGAGGTCATACTCGTTATTAATGACTGCACCCGTCACCAAACCTGCTCTGTCTTGACCTTTGTTTTGACACTGAGATGTCTGTAAATTACATGTTCATATTTGACATCACTGGTCAACAAATGTTTACAAAAGTCATGTTACTGAAATAAAATTTGTCATTTCTTATCAATTTTTATGTGCTCAACACGAATATGACAGTCAAAAGCAAAATTGGCTCTAGATTTTTTTGTAATCTGCAAAAATTATTGTTTACATCACGAAATGCATGCCAATGGTAATAGGCATATGGTTACCTGTAAAAAAAAAAATCAAGTCATAGACTACTTCTTAGATTTCTTTGCCTGTCTCTTGTACAGCTGTTAGGGAGCATCTCTGGAGAGTGTCCAGCAGTAGTCAGCCAGCATGGTAGTGGACCATTTTCCCTGGTATCTCTGTTCCATTGTTGCGATATCTTTATGAAAACTTTCGCCATGTTCATCACTAACCATACCACAGTTGTCAGCAAAGAAATCTAGATAGGAAGGAAGGAAGTGAATCTTTAGAGACATATTGCAGCCAAGTTTCTGATACTGCATCAGCATGTCTTCTACTAGTTCCTTGTAGTTTTCTGCCCTAACATTCCCGAGAAAATCTGTAGACACTAAGCGAAAAGCATCCCATGCTTGTTTCGCATCACACTGCAGCAGGTTGTTGAACCGGTCATCTTTGAAGAGCTCTCGAGTCTGAGGGCCCGCAAAAACTCCCTCTTTAATCTTTGCCTCGCTGAGTCGAGGGAATTTTTCATGCAGGTATTGGAAAGCTGGCGAAGTCCGGTCCATGGCTTTCACGAAGTTCTTCATCAAACCTAGTTTGATGTGAAGGCGTGGTAGCAGGATTTTGTGAGCCTCGACCAGAGCTGGGTGGTGGATATTCTTCTCTCCAACTGCTACATTTTGTTTGCGAGTCCATTCCTTCTGCAAGTAGTGCAATTCCCTTGCTCGGCTATCCCTCTCACATAAGAAACACATGTATTTTGTATATCCTGCTGCAGTCCCATTAAAAGGGCAACTACCTTCAAATCACCACAGAGGTGCCAGCTGTACTTGTTATACTCAACTGGATTCAGTAACTGCTTTGAGTTATCGTATGTCTCTTTCATGTGGACAGCATGTGCTACTGGAATAGATGGTCGGCGGTTTCCATTGTGCAAAAGCACAGCCTTAAGATTCAGTTTCGAAGAGTCTACAAATAGTCTCCATTCTTGTGGGTCATGAGTGATTTCTAAGGCATTCGTGAGGCCCTCAATATCGGAACAGAATACCAAATTACCTTCCTTTCTGAAGAAAGGCTCCAACTGCTGGTGGCGCTTTCGATATGAAGTAATTGTGGCATCTTCTAGAAGATTCCATTGTTGGAGTCTTGAATCTAGCAATTCTGCCTTATTCTTGGATAAGCCCAAATCACGAACTAGGTCATTTAGTTCTTCCTGTGTTATTCTGTGTGGGGTTGATGATGCACCACAGTGAAAATCTGGATCACTGCAAGCTGACGGACCAGGAGAAGAACAGGCCGGCACACCCTCGTTCTCATCAGCTGAATCAAGAGAATATTCTCCTGGAGGTTCTGGAATAGGAAGTCCCTCGCCATGTGGAACTGGTTTCAATGCAGACGGAATGTCTGGGTAGACTATTCTCGACTTCTTTTGCTTCGTTATTCCTCCGGAAAGAGGAGGAACCAAGCAGAAATAACAGTCATTTGTGTAGCTGCTTGGCTCTCTCCACACCATGGGGACTGCAAACGGCATTGATGGTCTTTTGCCATTCAACGTCTGTGAAAGCTGTGTTGTACATGTAGCACACCTTATATGTGGGGCCCAAAGCTTGTCTTAGCCAATCTTGCAACCGAAGTAAAGATGATATGCCTTCTTCACTTGAGCAGTGATTCTTTTCTTCTGGTTGGCAAATGTCACTTCCCCACAAATGTAGCAAAAATTGTCCACGGTATTAACGCACTTTCGAGGCATTAGTGTTCTGTATTGTAACTAAATGGATAAAATAATAACAAATTTATGTAACAGTAGCTTAAAACTGTATCGCACTGAAATATTTTAAATGCTCAACCTTTCCGACTGGGCTTTATACAGAACACTGCTGACGTCAGCTTACTTCAGCAGCCGCCTGGCAGTAGTATTACATTGCATCAGAAAAGGAGGTAATCAGCTCTGGGTGATGTGTTCATGATGGTATTATGCAATGTGATGCAATATTTCATCATTCTAGGCTTATTTAGGATGTTGTTACAGTCCTGCTGGATAAATTTACACGGTGAAACACAGAAAATGAACTATATGAAATATCTTCAAAACCAGAGCAAATAAAAACTTTTCATGGTCATATTCGTGTTCAGCACACCAAGATACTACAGATTATGTCCTTTTTAAGTCAGTAACGATTTCAGTGTTGACCAGTGCATTTATCTGGGTTTTTTTCATCAGAATTCTGAATATCGAAATCGATCTCATTCCTGATTGTGCATCATTTGGTAGATGGCAAATCCTCGTATGTACACCTAGTAGTAAATTTATTCATTCCTGTTGGTGATTCTTCAAACCGGTGTTGCTAAAGTTTGTACGAGGAGTATATATTCATATTGTCGTGTAACGTGAGTGGAGACTGTCCTGTCACATGTATGCAGACTGACAGGTTTCATGGATCCACTGGTGTGTCAAGACTATCTTGTCACAGCGTGTCCACTGTCCTGTCACATGTTTGTGTCTGCACACTGTTATGTCAAGTTTTAACTAACAAGTCATGTTAAAGGTTAGGGATGCACGCATCTCTGTGCAAGCCAGTATGTGTGTGTGTGCGTGCGTGCGTGTACGCGCGTGTGAGTGTGTGTGTGTGTGCATGTGTGTGTGAGGGGGTGTGTGCGTGTATGCGTGTGTGCGTGCGTGCGTCCGTGTGTGTGTGTGTACGAACATGATTAAGCTTTTGTCTTTGCATATAAATATGTATGGTTCCTGAAGCTTTTACAGGCGCTGTATGTATTACTTGATTGGCTATAGTTGACCATAAGCAACCTACATCGTGGGTTGATTGGTTGGTTGGTTACTGGTTGCTTTGCATCCCCCCCCCCCGCAAACAGGGTGCATATCAGTAAGGTGGACTATAGGGGATGGGTGGGGTCCTATCACTAAGCTATGCACTGAAAGAACCACCAAACTAGTACTATGTGATGGGTGAGAGTTGACCATAATCAACAAACACGCTGAATTTCAATTGATCATAAACAATACGTGCGACGGGCGGGCTGGTTATAAACAACCCACACAATGGGTGGGAGTTACTACAAACAACCTATGAG
>SMGT01011604.1:90022-159979 GCA_004794575.1 Lanistes nyassanus
CATAATTGATATCACTGGTCGTTGATTACATCATAATTGGTATCACTGGTCGTCGATTACATCATAATTGATATCACTGGTCGTTGATTACATCATAATTGATATCACTGGTCGTTGATTACATCATAATTGGTATCACTGGTCGTCGATTACATCATAATTAATATCACGGGTCGTTGATTACATCATAATTGGTATCACTGGTCGTCGATTACATCATATTGATATCACGGGTCGTTGATTACATCATAATTGGTATCACTGGTCGTCGATTACATCATATTGATATCACGGGTCGTTGATTACATCATAATTGGTATCACGGGTCGTTGATTACATCAGAATTGATATCACTGGTCGCTGATCGCTGGTTTGTTTCACTGTCTGTTGGTGCAGTGTGTTGTGCATTACTAGCCGACCCAATGTGCATTACTAGCCGACCCAATGAGAGCAAATGTAAGAAACACGCGCCTCCAAGCGGCCGGCGACACTACGACCAGTAGGTCCGCCCTTGACAGGACGGTTGCACCTAGCGAGGTTACAGGTGACTCCACGTGTCGTGTAGAATAGCTGCGTACGGATTAGCAGACACGCTCTTGCTCTAGTGTTATGCGGGAAATATCTGCGAGCGGACTGTTTTGGAACAGCTGCTGTGGAGAAGTAAAGACCGCGCCAGTGTTGTTCCTAAGTGCATACCTAACTGAGCCATTCTCGTTGGGAGAGTTTGTTGTGTTCTTCCCTGTCTGGACCAGTTAGGGTGTAGAAGATGCAGTCAAATGGACTGTTGTGTTACCTAGTGCGACCATCAAAGCCGACTGCAATAGTACACTGTACAGACGTCAGTCTTGAGTGACAGTTGGACTTACCACCGTTGTGTGAAAGACGGACAATTCCTGCTGTGCATCGTGCCTGTGTTTCACCCGTGAAGTCGGGTGACCCAGGTCGGACTCTTTTCCTGATGGCGCGGAATAAGGGCCGAGACCTCTACACGGTGTCCTTTCTTATAGTTACGATGAAGAGGACAATCCGTGGTGATCGACAGCTGCGGTAAAGACATTAGGTTTCGCAGATAGGATCAAAGTGCATGGTGTTTAAAAGATAGGTATGACAGGACCTTAAGTATATGGGCGGGGGGAGGTCGCCCGTGTGTGTGTGGGGGGGGAGGAGACAACGATTGTAGGGGGCACTAGCCCGTATATATAGGGAGATCAGCCAGCCTGCCAGCCAACCAGCCAGACAGACAGACCAAAAGTGTCAAATTTGTATATAGATAAACAAATAGACCAGTACTAGTAGTAGCATGCAGAATAATGCGCAGCGTACACATCAGAAGATATCTCTCCCTTCAAACTTCAATGTCGCGGTAAACAAATGATTTGTTATTTTATTACAATATTCTTATATTTGTAGTCAAAACTCTTTTCTCTGTTATCACGACCCTTGCCAAGATGTGTCGCATTCCGTAATGATGTACTCAGCTTTTAGGAGGTGTTCTTTTTTTGTGGCACCAGCTCAGTGATCTGGGAAACAAGCCATATATGTGTTTAAACCAAGACAGCAGAACAGTGCGTGTGTAATACGACTGATCTGATGTTGAATGATGTAACAATTTTTCTAATTGGAAACTTAGTCATGGTATGTTAAATTAATATTGAAGTGGTGTGATTCTGAGAACTGTGAACACAGCAACGGTGAGTGATTATGAGGTGCATTTATGAGAGTGATAAATCCGTAGGGAAAACTGCTTTACGAGTGAAATTAGTGAGGGAGTGAGTGTGAGACAGAAAAAGGCGTAAGGGTTAGTTAAATGAGGAGGACGAGGAGTCCTTCTCTGTTACGTTAGTGTTTACTTTGGGCTTCGTGGATCGCTTTGTGAGTTGCGTCCCCTCTTTCACGGTGTGGTGCGCGACTGTGGAGAACACTGAAGGTAGAACGCACTGAAAAGAGGGACTGAGAGTAGAACACACTGAAAACAGAAATCATTGAAAGTAGAACACACTCAAAGTAGAGCAAACTGAAAGCACTGAAAGTGGGACGCAATGAAAAAACACACTGAAAATAAAAAACATTGAAAATTAAACACGCTGGTAGAGAAACAAACTGAAAACAGAAACCACTGAAAGTGAGACACGCTGAAAAAAGAACGCAATGAAAATAGAACACACTGAGAACACACTGAAAATAAAATGCACTAAAAGTACAACACACTGAAAGTAGTAGAACGCACCGAAAATGTAGGACACCTACCAAAAGTGGAACACACACAAAATAGATCCCTCTGCTGCCCGATGTGGAGAAGTTGGTGGATGGGGGCCAGGACTGCATATGCAATGAAGATTATCTAAGAACTAGTCGCGTACCTTTTGTTCTCTAAACCCAATTATTTGCAAGGTTACCTGTGAGATAACACTTTAATAATATCGAGATTCTCCCGAGGGAATTTCCCACTACTGTTCCAAATTTAATACTAGCTAGCTATTATGCACCGTAAACAGAAAAAATGAAAACAGGAATCATCTCGTTCTCTATCAACTTGAAAACGAAATTCCGTTTACGAATAGACTGGATCATTATGCCTAAATCATGGTGTGTTACATATCCTGTGCAACGGGTCATGTGTAGACACCAATCATACTCATTCACCTTTTCACTTCTCACTTTCCTCACTAGCAGAATTGTGAAAGGTGGGGGAAAGGTGTAAAGTCGGCTGGATAGCTCCGCGCTAGACCTTCGGACTGCCGTGTCATAGCTGCCTCCAAGATACATGCAAGGATTGTAGCCAAGGAGTTAAACATCCCGGAGACTTCATCAGTGCACTTGCCTCGGACACTAAGTTACCTCTCGACACTGGCAAACTCACTGCAGCTATCAGTTATAGATTAATAGAATCCAATTCCTGGCCTGTAGCGCAAAATCATCTTCAGTTGGAAGAACTTTCGGTGTAAGCCAGCCAGTCACACACCCATCAACCAACCAACCAACCAACCAACCAACCAACCAACCAACCAACCAACCAACCAACCAACCAACCAACCAACCAACCAACCAACCAACCAACCAACCAACCAACCAACCAAGATTTTTCTCGTGCAAGGCAGGGACATCGCCACTTGCTTCGTCTTTAACTTGCTTTTCCTTGCCTTTCTTGGCTTCCTTGCTTTCCTTGGCTCTTTTACCTTCGTTCTATTCTTCCCTGTCCAAGTCTCTTTTTTTTTCATTTTTAAGCACCCGCCCCCACATTACTCTTATTTCTTTGCCGTCCGTGTTATCTGTTCCCCAGAATACTGTGCACGCACTTCTTCAGTGGCCGTATTGCATCAAAAATGTTCGCTAAAGCCAGCGTGGCCTCGGGCAGACAACCGCATTTAGAAAGACCTTTCGCCAAATCTGGACTAACTCAAGGGCATCCCCGTGCTCAGATTCTGTCACTTCTTCCGTGGAATTTTGGTAGTTAAGGATCGGTGTTCTGTTTGCGTGGGAAGTGCAAGCCATTATTTTTCTAGCACATAAAAATGCATGTAGAATATTGTGAACGTGGAGATATGGGTATATGCACGTATTTGTCTGCGTGAATGCGCCTAACATTGCGCTTGTGTTGTTGTAACAGCACAGGCTGCAATACAACAACCTAACATTACGCTTGTATTGTGTAACAGCAGTCTGCAATACAACATGACTTGATGTAACAACGCGGGCTACAATACAACAACATGAGTTGATGTAACAACCCAGGCTACAATACACCAACCTAACATTACGTTCGTGCTGCTGTAACATCTCAGGCTGCAATAGAACGGCATAGCATTACGTCACGCCAAAAGCGCCAACGTGTCAAACGTCACTATGAAACGGTTCAATGGCGTCAGGCAGCGTCAGTCCCAGAGGCAAAGCTGGGCAATAATTTACACAAGATCACAGGTGAGAAAGTGAGGCATGACAGAAAAGTCACACCTGCAAAGGTATTGACCACCCGGCCTGAGTTTTGTTTTTGTTTTTTGTTTGTTTGTTTTTGTTTGTGCACAAGGACTAAACTTCAGCCTTAACTAATATGCACACTGAAGAGAATGGAAGCTAAACAGATGCAACCCGACTTCCAGAGAATTCTTGGAACCAACCTTGCCAGCGGAGTGAGTGAGCGAGCCAACCAGCCAACCAGCCAGCCAGCTCCCCCGCCAAGCCAATCAGTCAACCAGTCGTGCATGAACTGTCAGATCTTTCTCTGCACGTATTTCGTGCATGGGTAAAAAGGAATCAAACGTTGTTAGGGCTACGATCATCTCCAACGGGCGCTTGCCTCTGGCAGTGGTTGGTTGTGCTGGAGACAGGTAGACATAAAGATACAAAGGTGTGCATAAAGATGTAATTAAGGTGCGCGCGCGCAAAGCCTCCGTCTTGACCAGACATCGAACAGACCTGGTGACTGCTGAGGTCAGAAAGGTGAGCAGGACGAAAATAGCCGGCGTGTGTTGGAATGGAAACATTGCGACATGAAGGCAAGGTCGTGACAAAGATAAACTACCAGTCGATAGAATCCATGGCGGTAACACATTAAATAACGATCCAAACTGACAGACATATACCTGTCACTCCACGAAACCTCGGTGCCAGATGAAAGATCGCCCCTCTCTTCCTAACATACTGTTCGTTAATTTTCCCTCTCGGATCTGAATTGTCTGGCGATACCTGACGTCACTCAAAGATGTCGCCAAGCAATTACTCACCCAAACAGACAAAGGAGAATCTGTTTTTAATGCTTGTAAGTCTGAAATGGTCCTTTTCTAGTTGTTGAAATATTTGCATTTTGGCTCGTGGGGGAATCGCATTTAGGAGCATCAGACTGCAGAGAACTGTGACAGTGGGACATTTTACGCGCAAACTTGGCTGTGTTCACTGAGTATGCGGCTTACTAAATGATAAGAAAATGAAGTGTGACATAATCTCAAACGCTTTTTAAAATTTTAAAGCACACACAGAATTAAAAGAGAGAAAAAATAGAAAAAAAATCCCTTAACACTTTGAGAGATTTAATTTCCTCACTTTATTCATACGCCCAACCTCTGGCCCAAACACACCGTCTCACAGATTTTAATTGTTGTGTGGCGGTGTGTCGTAAAGCCGCGTAACGTCAAGGAGAAAGCGCTACATATCAATGACAAATGAAAGTTTTTAAAAAGCGGATGCACGAGATGTGCTAGAATCTGATCCTGCATTTTGGAGTTTTCTCTCTCACACACACACACCCACACACCCACACATCCCATCCACGCATAACTAGCCGTGTTCAAAGATTCCGGAAGGGACACTTGCAGGAGAGTAGAGCCATGTGATACTGGCCACCCGCCGTAAAGCAGGTCAGGGCGAGGACATTATTTCCCTCCCACCAGCATCGCGTAGGCAGACCCAGCCCCCAGCCCCCTGCCCCCATAACCACCTCGCCTGTCCGCCCAGACAGAAGCAGCGACGCCCGCCCGTGTTGCGCAACGCAGCCGAGGATCGAAGTGGCCTACTTTCTGGCCGCTGGTTTGTGGAGCGGTGCAGGCACCCCCTTTGGGCTGTTACCTCAACGACACTCACCCGAGTTTTCTTCCGCCGCTTTCTTCTCACCTGTTACATGCTCGCACGTGCATTCCCCACATCGTCTATCTGTTCGCTGCAGACCCTCTCTGACTTTACTCATTGGATCTCTCTCTTACCCAGTCCCCGTCCCCAAATATCAGTGGTAGGTCTACGTATCACCATAAACATATACCCCTCACAAAAAGCTAAGTAGCACAGGTTACCTGCAGGTGTACGTATCAGGATTTGATTGTCATCCGGTCATCTACCAAATGCAACATAATCAGGAATGAAATCGGTTTCGATATTCAGAATACCGATGAAGAAATCAAATAAATGTCAGATACAAACTTGGATTTTACAGACATCTCAGTGTCAAAACAAAGGTCAAGACAGACCAGGTTTAGTGACCGCTGCAGTCAATAGCTCTTTCAAGCAGGTGCCATGTCTGTCCTATGGGTTAAGATCAGGGAAACATGATGACCAGGGGAGGCGTTGGGATGTGGTTGAAATGAAGCTCGTTCTTGACAACAGTGACCCTCTGATTAGTTCATGAATATGAATCTAATATGTTCATCCATGAACATGAATCCACCACCAGGTTTCGTGGCCAGGTTGATATCATTCAAATGTCCTGCAGAGTTCATAATGTCTCTTCTGAAGAGAAAGAGGTCAGTAAGTCAGCCCCCCCCCAACTCACCCCCAGATTCCAGCCCAAAGGATGAGACTGCCATCATGGAAGTCCAGACAAAATCTGGATTCGTCACTGAAGACATGACGTCACTGGTTGTTCCTCCGATGAACGTGTTGTCTGGCCCACTGGAGCTGGGCCTAACGCCGCCGCTGGTTGAGAGGGGTGGGTCGTGCTGGTCTTCTAGACTGGAATTCAGCACGACGCACCCGGTTCCTGATGGTCTGTATGGAAACAAGACAAGGCAACTCCGAGTACTGTTCAGCGGCTGGAATTCTGTGAATTCCAAAATGTCTGGCAGCAACACTCTGTGAGACGCCTGCCTGCAGCATGCTCATAGAATGGACGACTTGGGCCGGTGTCAAGTGGCGTCTAACCATTGTCTGAAGTTACTGCTGTGCTCGACAAGAGGTTGTGTCGCCTGCAGTGTGGTTGTACGACTCACAAAGGGCACCGTTTGGTCGGAGCAGTGACACAAAACAGGTTAACAGTGACAGTGGTCCACTTTGTAATTCTGTTGCTCGTGCAGCACGTGTTGCTCCAAGACAATGGTCTTGTTTGCACGGCAGCATGCGTTGCCATTATGCAACAGACACAGCCTGATGTATGTACATATATATGATATATATGTGATGACGGACATGTGTTTCTTAACTTTTTGTGAGGTGTATATAAATATATGATACACGTTTTCAATAATACTTTTGTATCTAAACATTTTAAAGAAATATTCCGCTTGTTTTCTTGCTAGGCAATGGATGTCCTGCAGTATGTTCTGGTGCTGGCTGTTCCTACTTAAAGAAGTTATCAGTTTATTTGGCCATCAGACTTGTGAAATGATCCGAACAAATGTCTTTAAAAAAATCTTAGAAATAAAACCATTAATAACAACAATCACAAAAGGAATGAGAACTGATAGATTTAAACTATGTTGGGTTAAAATTATCAAAAAGACGAAGAAAAAGGAAACACGCCCCTTTAGTAATAAACATGAACGAGTTGCAGGAGGGTAGTGTCGCGTATTACACTTGCACTCACGCGCCATGCACGCGGGGACGCTCCACGTCGATCCGCTGAGAAAACCCGACTCCACACAGCATGAAGACGACACCAGTGTAAAACAACACCCTTTGCGATTTTCCTGTCTCACACTCACTACCTCACTAATATCACTGGCAAATAGTTCTTCCTCAGATTCATCCCATTCATAAATGTAACTCACAAGCCCCCACCATGGTTGTCTCCCAACATTGTCATTATTTCAATATTAATTTAGCACACCGTGAGCCAAATTCTACATAGACAATTGTGTCATCCATAGTAATCCACATAGGACCTCTTCTTCTTTGTAAACGCCTAGGACGCTGTTCTTTTATCTTAACGGACATCTAGTCACACTTGACACTGTTCTTCTGTCTTATGCCAGTCATAACCCAACACGTCACTGGTGGGCATTCGGCGGATCTCTTACACACGGGAGGGAAAGGGAGTGCTCGCTCACTGGTAATGAACACGGCTCAGCTTCCGTAACCACTTCGTCCATTGTCGCGACGTCGCTCGGGTTGACGGCCGAGATGGCTAGATAAATCACAAATCCCTACACCGGAAATTAGGACCTCCATAGCGAACTATACTGTCACTTTTTTAAATTCTACTTTCGGACAGAAAAAAAATTCGTACCTTAACCTCTGTCTGGGCGAAAGGGGTTTGTCGTCAGCCATTGAAGTCAGGGGAGACCACTGACACATCCACCAAGTTTACGAAAAATGACTCCCCAAGACAGGGGCTTACACAATTGTGTTGCGCTCCACACAGGAATATGAAGAAAAAGGTTCCCAAAGAAACATCACAGTTTTTACCTGGTATTATGACCCACAGGGGTACACAGGGCCTCCAACGACTGACAATACAATGCAGGTAATTCCTCGTTCAACTCACTGGATGTTTGGGGACAGAATAACGATCAGAATAACCATCACTCACCGGTCTCAAGATGGTGACTTGAGCTCTTTTTTACTTTTATTTAATCGACTCATTGCTCAAATCTATTCACTCTTCCTACCGCGCGCTATTCGCAAGTGAACCCATAAGTTTGGGAAGGGAGGGTCACCTGAGAAGGGTGTAACTAGATGTAACTGCGTGCAGTACTGTGACAGACCGTCCAAATTGTTGGTCCGTGACAAGCAGTCCTTGCAATGGACTAAAGCTGGCAAGGGCTTATGGGGTGATTACGGGAAATTAAGATTTTCCTTGTGAGATGCTCTTCAGAACTATGCATACATGGCTGGAGCAGTTCTTTTTTTAAATTTGTAATGAGCGCAGTTTTTGTTCGAATTATAGTAAAGCTGCTTTAAGCCAGCTTGAGAATAGGGACACACTTTACACACCTTACTTTTCCAGATCGCACTATCCTTTTGTGGGCAGTGTGTCCAAATACGCCCTTCTTTTAAACATGATTTCATCCCTTCCCCGGCCCGTTCGCGTGCGAGTTACCCCCCGCCTCCCCGCCCCCCCGCCTCCCCGCCGCAGACGGATACACTTTCCTCTCTGCTAGCACCTTCCTTCTACCACGTCATCGATTACGGTAACTGAGCTTGTTGCATTCTCGTGGGCTTATATTTTCATTTTTTTTTAATCAGAAACTTCACGCACACCTTTCCATCCCACGCACGCGCGCTTCGCTGGGCAACGTCACGCCGAACTTAGTGACTGGACAGACACGGAACTGGCCGTAAGATGACACCATCTTTAAGTGCACAGCCGCTAGATGACCCTACGGTTCTGCCAAACCTCGTCTGTCGGCCGATCTACGTCTGCTACACGCTGTCGGCAGCGTATCGTGGCAGTCCTGGCCCACGCTCGCGCCTCGCTTGCCGCCCCTGAAGGGTGCCCCGGCATCCCAAAGGCTCCCTCTCACCTGCGTGCGAGCTGGCGCGTGGCAGCTAAAACTGTGTGGGTTGATTGGCAGGTGGGGCAAGAGAACGGTTGTATTACGTAACGCCATCATTCAGCTGGAGAAAGAGTGCGGTGGTGGTGGTGTTGTGGAGGGACGAGGGGGTTTAAGAGTTGGGTACGCCGTTTCTGCCTGTGTGTAATGCGTAGAGCTGATCTGTGAGTGGAAATATGTCCCAGCATGTGTTCACATTTACGTTAGCACCATGTCCCGTTCGCAGAAGGGTTATGTAACGGGAGGATGGAGGTCATAGACAAAGCGACGGAGATCAGAATTAATAACCATTCTCTCCAACCCCCTCTCACTATGGTTTATCGCCAGCGCACGCACGAACACCCCTCCACACACACACACAAACAGACGCTCGTCCGTATGCATGTACCTGTGAACATGCTCCCTCCGAGCTAATATGACACGCGTTTCCAGACTTGTCCTTAATTTGACCCCAGATGCTATAAAGATGAACAACTTTCAACTGACATCGCAATACAAGACTGACTTCAGTTTGCTTTTCCCATCGCCGACCCCCACCCCCACCTTCACACTAAGAACGGAGGAGGGTGAGCTACTACAACAGAATGTTGTCGATTTTGGCGGCACCCTGCTTCTAGTGCGTTCCACGGATTATGCTTCATCAAATACCTGGGCGCTTACCTGTAGCGTACTTACGCTCGTGTTGTGTCTGTCAGTTGTGACCAAGTTTCTCAAATATACTCCCCGACAAAAGAAACGCCATTGTCATATTTTATCATATTTCCCTCAAATTTTATTCCCTATCATGCGCCACTGTTGCGTTTGAGAGAAAAGCCCATAAACGAACGTGCTCAGGACAGACCCCCAGCAGATGAGACCGTTGTGCCTAGACAATGAAAGTGCTGACTGTCGTTCACTATACCTGTCCTAAAACTGGCAGTAGTTATACCTGCTTTCTGGCTATCCCAACGGCTTCATAAACCAGCCACGCCAAGACTCGGTACAAGTCAACGTGGGAAAGCGATAGGCCAGCTGACGACAGGAACGCCACCAAATTATGGAGTTCATGGTTTTGGCTTCGCCCATCAACAATCTCCCATGTCTGGCACCGATTCGGGCCTACAGGATCGACCAGTGACCCGGTTAGAGGTGAAAGGTCACATGTTGCAATCCAAAAAGAGAATCGCAAGCTTTGGATGGCATAATCCGATGTTTTGAAAGACTGTGGGTCCCTAACCCATTACTTGATTCAGGCAGTTTCCACCCCATACAATCACGCGCAGGCCTCGAGTTTGCAATTCCCACTGACTTGAAGCAAGCATGAGCGGCTGACCAAGTGCGCTGCCCATGCGCATGCGGGCTGCTAAACACAATAACAGGTAATTGTAGGTCAAACCATGACCTCTACACAACGTCGCTTATAGTTACAGTGAAGAAACCAACCCGTGGTGATCGACCCTGAGTGGTAAAGACAGCAGGTTTCACTGATACAACGTACCAGGTTCAATACCCACATTATCTTACGATTTTTTCGAAGGGAATGGGTTAGGGTTAGGGTTAGGGTCTGGTATGAGCTATGGCTTCTGTTTTCAGTGTCTTCGCGCTAAAAGGGGATAACATGCAGTATGCGCATGCGTGTCCGAAGTCAGTGGGAAAAGCAGACTTGCTTCCACATACTTCACGATTTAGACATATATCAGAAACATATATTTCGAAGAGCTGACATTTTGGCCATTGTAGATGAAGTTAATGCTGGCATAGAAGTTTATGTGAATCGGCATGGAGCCTAACTGCTACAGGTCAAGGTCACGCCGACTGCCGAGACGAAGTCTGCTGTTTTGCTCCAAGTGAAGGCTTTTGTTTTCTAAACGATTTGCAGGGCGACTACAGCCAACTATGCAGGTCCCTCGACTGCCAGTTCTTCAAGCAGAATTTAAACCTATTGGTACCTTGTTCTGGACTAGTTTGGTTTGGGGATTCTTTTCTGTTAGCGCAGTGATTACAGAGAAGAAGTGAAGTGCTGACCATAACGCATGCGCACTTAAGAATTCCCGCTGACTTGAAATAATTCACTGAAAAGTCATTCTTTCCCTATTCGCGCCCTGGGAATACTAGGAAAGGATGAATAGCTATCCCCGAACAGTGGTTGCTGAGGTGTAAATTTAATACAGTTTTCCTACATAGGGGGCCAGGTGTAGGACATTGTCTCACTTAAGTCGTGGACAACGCTCAGTCCGACTACAGCACGTTTTCAACCAGTGGTTCATGATCAGGAAAAAAATAATGTCGAAAATATAATGAAACATGACAATTGTCGGACAGAACATGTTCCTAGGTCCTTCCCCGCATTATCGTCCTTGCATTCCTGCCAGTGGTGGCGTGAAAAGTGCAACGCTGAAGATCTACGTGCCGAGCAAACACCGCGTGACTGCGTCTGTCTTTTTGTCATGATGTCGTAAAAGTGGCAGTCGTCCTTCACACGTGACTGCCTCGTTACACATGCGCAGTCTGTAATAATGGCGCTAAGACATCTGACAGTAAAATGAAACGTACGACAGTCTGCTGCAGAGCGCTGTTGGTGCAGAACCGGGGTTATTTTCCAGATTAAATCTGGATACAAAAATTAAAATTAAATGCTGACGTACCGTGGGAATTGTTCTCGCAAATGTTACGCTTGCTAATTCCGAACATCTTGGCTGACATTGAAAGCTTTTATCTTGTCATACGGTTTCTTTCTCATAATTCACTACAATTGAAAGGCGCTACTTTTTCTCTGCGGTTGGACAAACACCACATTGTGTAGGTGTGAAGGTACGCCGTATATGTATTTAAAACAAGTACAGAGATGCTTGACAATGTGCATTTCGTACTGGTTTCCCCTCCCCCCCCCCACTCTCATATCCGATCTCAGCGCCAGAACCTCAATGAAGGCTATAGTGGACTTCAGTCAGCTGAGGACAAAGCCAGCGCGTGGCAGGTTGACACAGACGGGTGTATGGCTGGCGTTCAATAGGTTTGGATATGAATGACTTGGGCTGTCAGCGGGCGCGTGCGTGCGTGACTGAGGCAAGGAAATCGACACACGATTTGTGCATTAAGAAAATGTCTGCAGTCAGGTTTTAAAAATAACTTTTGGCCACAGCCGCCGACTCATGAACTTCCAAGCTGGCACCTCAGCTTCCGACTTTCAGCCTCTTCAGGACTGATCTCTAACACCCCCCCCCACCAACACCCTCCGACCCATAGTTCTCTAGACACCCTCCCCCAACTTCTTTCCGACCTTTGCAAGAGCTCTTTTTTTTCTCTTTCTTTCCGTTCATTCACTTATGTACACCACAGAAATACGTTTTATAAACCAATAAAAGTAATTGAGACGTAAAGACAGCGGGCTTTTTTTCCAGCAACGCACGTGTTGTGCACGGGACTGTTGCAGACTCCGCCCAGTTTTTAAAAATAGAAACTATCTTTGGCTTTCATATCAAATGTTCACGTTCGAAATTTAAAAAAAAATCCCATTGTGCTTAGAAGCCGTTTCTGTCTGTCGTCTGCCTCGCAGCAGTCTCTCCACGCATGCGCACTATTTCCAGTTGTGCAGGATGACGTCACAGGGCTACCGCTGCTGCCACCTCTACCGCCACCAGCGTCACCACCACCGACGAGTCGAGGAAGTGGAATGATAGTTATACAAGGCACGCATATTGACGTAAGCGCCAAGGCGTGAGCCCGCATGCACGCACACACAATTTATGGACAATGAGAGCCCCGTTTCAATTTGCTGACTCGAATCCCGATTCAGATGTAATGATATAAAGTATAGCGGTGTAGACTATTGAGTCATACTTTCCTGTTGCACTACTGTTGTAGACTATTGGAGGCGTACTTTCTTTTAGTGTAGACATATCTGCCTATGTGTTAAAACGGTCCATATCTATGTATTAAAATGGTCATGTCTATGTATTAAAATGGTCATGTCTATGTATTTAAATGGTCATATCTATGTATTAAAATGGTCATGTCTGTGTATTAAAATGGTCATGTCTATGTATTTAAATGGTCATGTTTGCGCATTAAATTGGTCATGTATGTGTATTAAAATGGTCATGTTTGCGCATTAAATTGGTCATATCTATGTATCCAAACGGTCATATCTTACTATGTATTAAAGTGGTCATCTCTGTGTATTAAATTGGTCATATATGTGTACTAAAATGGTCATATCTATGTACTAAAATGATGATATATAGGTATTAAATGGTCATATCTACGTATTAAATGGTCATATCTATGTATCCAAACGGTCATATCTATGTATTTAAATGGTCATGTCTATGTATTAATACGGTCATATCTATGTATTAAAATGGTAATGTCTATGTATTAAAACGGTCATATCTATGTTAATTAAAATGGTCATATCTCTGTTAATGAAAAAGGTTATCTCTATGTATTAAAATGGTAATATCTATGTATTAAAATGGTCATAGCTATGTATTAAAATGGTCATATCTATGTTAATTAAAATGGTCATATCTATGTTAATGAAAAAGGTCATATCTATGTATTAAAATGGTAATGTCTATGTATTAAAATGGTAATGTCTATGTATCCAAATGGTCATCTCTATGTTAATTAAAATGGTCATGTCTATATGTTGAAATGGTCATATTTATGCAGTTAAATGTCTATGTATTAAATGTTTATATCTATCTACTAAACTGGTCTAGGTATTAAAATGATCATATCTATGTATTATAATGGTCATATTTATGTTAATTAAAATGATCATATCTATGTATTAAAATGGGCATAGCTATGTGTTAAGATGGTTATATCTATGTATTAAAATTGTCACATCTATGTATTAAAATGGTTATGTCTATGTATAAAAATAATCCGATAAACGCTGAAGACGGTGACCAATATAACGCGCCACGCAGGGGTCTCAAGTGCAGGAGTGTGGCCTCTGACGTGCAGAGCGGCTGTCGGACATGACGTCACTAGGTGACTTCCGACTATCGCGCACGTCATCGGCCCGCTGTCCTCAGCTGGCGCTTGGTGGCGGGTCGGGGGGGGGGAGCGGGGAGGGGCTGCGGCGCTTGACATCCCATTTTCAGCCCGCTGACGCACGCAGCCAGTTCCCAGGCCGGCTGGTGTCTGTTTTTAACGCGGCAAAACCTTATCAGCCAGCGACGCTTCTGCTTCCACGCGCGGCACACGGCGACACTCGCACGCGCTACCCTCGCCAGCTTGCAGCGCGCTGTACGTCCGCTGCAATCGTCACACATCTGGCTCGCTGTCCCTGCACGCAATAAACCTCTTAGTGGCGGCGCACAGACCAGAACATACTTTCCACAAAAAATAGTCGCCTTTTTCCAGTTTTCTTAGACATGTGAAGCCTCTAATATACTCAGCTCGCGATATGAGACGGTTGTTTTGGATCCTGCTTATTTCACAGACAAATTTGCGATGTATGCAACATAGCAACAGACGTCATGTATTATGTCAGCGCATACAGTGCAGTGGTTATGATTCAGTAAAGCGAACATGCGCAAAGTGTTGGACACCTCGCACTGCCTAATTAATTCTCATACTTTATATTATCATGATGAGCAGTCTTGAGCTGAACTCGATACTCCATGCAGTTATGTCAGACATTTTGCATTCTTTTAGTCCCAGCAGTTATGTCGGACATCTAGATCTTGCATTACCTTTTTCCAATGCCGTGTCCGACGCCATTTGTTCGGTGTATCAGAATGCACAAATGGTCGATCATCGTCGTCAAGAGAGTTGTCTCCCGTGCCCGAAGTTTGGCGTGAGCTGTCTGCTGTGAGAGTGATGGGCATTTTCACCGAGTTCTTGGTCTAACTTGTTCAGGGGGAATGTCTCGGTGGAGGTGCCAAGATCGAACGAAGACAACATGTTATGGATAACTTGTCAGTAGACAACACTTTAGCAGACAACATTTTAGCAAACAACATGTAAGCAAAAAAAAAAAAATAAAATAAATAACAGGTAAGCAAACGCACAGTGCCAATCCTTGTCGAAGTCTGAGTCACGGTTGGGTCTGGCATCATCAGCAGGGGGGAGGAATTCCTTTAAAAAAAAAAGGCGTACGATTCGACCAAATCGTATGAAAGCAATCCTAAAAAATTTATCCAACTACATGCTTTGTGCATTATATTGTGCACCTTGAGGATTTCATGTGTTTGTCCTATGTTGTGTTTGTCTTGGATCCCAGTCGCCAGCATACGCTTAGTGAGCGAGCTGACGATATAAATTAGGGATTCGCTGTATGCACACGTGGTACACCAGGGGCTAGCCGTGTGAAGACTAGGGTCGTTTAAAAGAAAGGGATGGCAGATCTTTTTAGAAGATCTGCCATGTTCCTTACTTTCGACTCTCTCTTTGCTACGTGTTTGGGTACGGTAGGCTCCCTTGGTTGCATACGTCAGTATACGGGTGTGTCTAGCGCTGCCAGTACCTTGTTGGGATTATCGTTACATGCTTTGATCTAATTTCAGAGAAAGGGCTTTTCTCCAACCAACCAACCTTCTCATTCTCAAAACATCAGCGAAAATATATCTGCAAAAAAAAAATCAATCCAGTTAGAAAATTACATTGTTTGTAATTATCACTCCGTCGGGCTGTATAGTTGCCGCAAAAGTGAGAGGTAGGGCAGGGAAGGACAAAATGTATAGTTCAAAGCATCACAGAATGCAAGCAGTCGCTACTTCTCTTTTTGTGGGCTTTTTCTAGAAATTCCTTCTCGTAGTTAAGGGTCTACAACTTCTACCCAACATACCCTAACCTGCACGTTACAAAGTCTCCGTTAAAATAGCGATTTGGAATCTCAAAACAACGTATTCCACGATTTACAAACTATTCTTTTCCCTGGCATGTAACACTCCCGTATAGAATCATTAGAGTTGATGATATTAGACTGAAGAAAAATCAGTTTCTTTTGAAAAAAAAGTCACATAAACCTCAGTGACCTAAACGCCCACGCGCATGATTATCAGGGTCATCGTGCTTTCACCATTGGTCTGTCACACGCTGCACGCAGTTGTTGCGAGACTTACAAAAAAAAAAAGGCCACAAATAGTTCCATGTTAGCAACTCTGCTAATCTGTGCGTACGTGTTGCGTGCGTGTGGCCGTGACAGCGAAGATGTCAGGTGAAGCCTGCGCGTGCATGTGTGCACGTTCGCTGGCTGTGAACGAGACGTAAGTCAGTGATATCGAGAGAAAAAAACAAGGTGTTATGAAAAGCTGTTTGCTGACTGAGGCAGCCACCCACGAGCGGCAGTCACCTTGCTCACGGAAGCGGCTGTGAACGAGCGCACGTCAATGGCCACACGCGGCACGCGGCACGCGACAAACGGCAAGCGGCGGAGAGCGGGCGACTGGTCTATACGGCTCAAAAGTATCGAAAGACTGGTACAAAATAGACGCGCTACGTGATGCCAAAACATAAACCGGTAATTGCAAAGTTGAAATTTACCTTATTCATTAATTAATGTTGCGACCAACAACAGATTGGTAAACTATTATCGTTGCAACAGCAAATTTCCCCGCATGAAGCACACAATCCAGGTATTATTTTTTTAAAAAGCGACGTGCTGCAGAGTCATTTGCAGGATCACCTGCCACTCCTGCTGAAGCCGAAGGAACCGCTGGTTAAGGTCAGCTGGCGATGTATCCTACAGGTCCTCGATCGCATTAGCATCCGGTACATTTTCTGGTTACGCCACGCGAGTCACTTGCTGCTGTTGCAGGAAGGTGGCGACAACCCACACCCTGTGTGGTCTGGCGTTGTCATCCTGGAGAAGGGTGCCTGACTCTCATCCCTGTAGAGCCCGCCAGTGAGGTGCAGTGTGTTCTTTAGGCCATGTCCATTCTTTCCCAAATCACGATGGACCCACCGCCAAACGGTTCACACTCCCTCACAGTGGCATCATAATAACACTCACCCTGTCTCCTCCAGACCCAGATTCTGCCATCATGAAATAATCTGGCAAAGCAGGACTCGTCAAGGAAGGGAACTCTGGCCCGCTGTTGAAGTGTCCAAGCCAGACGACTCTGGGCACAGGCCGCTGAATGTTTTCCTGCAAAGTACCTTGTAGAAGAACTGAACTTCGCGCAGCCTCGGCCGACTTCGTCAACTTTTTTTGTGTGTGTGTGGGGGGGGGGGGGGTCCCTTGTGTGTGTTACGAAAAGGTGACGTCACCGCGCAACTTCTAATAG
Source organism: Lanistes nyassanus (assembly GCA_004794575.1). Classification (NCBI taxonomy): domain Eukaryota; kingdom Metazoa; phylum Mollusca; class Gastropoda; order Architaenioglossa; family Ampullariidae; genus Lanistes; species Lanistes nyassanus. The sequence continues at coordinate 107,439 of SMGT01011604.1, forward strand.
CTACAGCGTAGGCGTGGTTCTCAGTAGCCCAGTGGTGAAGACAATGGAATCACGGTTGAAAAGTAGCTGGCTTGATCCCCATGATAGCTTTCGATATTTTTTTTTTCTAGATGGGCTCAGGGGTAATGCTAGGGTTTAGTATTACGGTTTCTGTTGTCATGTATATACTTTGAAGCCACTTTCAACAGGATGATCGCTTTGTCACGGCCCGAAGCGCACGCTATGGTTTGCTGCGAAGCGAAGCTATCGGAAAAGTTCACGAAGTCGGCCGAGCCTGCCCGAAGTTCATTCCTTCTTTAAGGTACTTTGCAGAAGAAAAAAAATCAGCGCCCAGGCCTGCTTAGCGCGATGAAGTGGCGTCAGGACAGGTCGCACTGTGGGACTCATGGTAGTCTCAGGCAGCCGTTTCCCAATCGTCAGGTCACTGACGGTGACATTGCTGGCTGCTCGCAGCTGGCCTATGTGTTGGTGGAGGCTGTTCTGTCCCATAAAGGCGACATGACAACACACCTGTCTTCCCGTCTGGACGTCGATAGTGGGTGTCGCGGTCGCCTGCGCTCGCTGACACTTCTTGTCCTGCTCTAGCGATCTCAACAGTAGCGTCACGTGACTGGATGGGATGCTCCCAATCGGCGACTTATTTAAGGACCCCGATGCTTTTCTGCAGCCACTCGATCACCCTGCCCTAATCAGCATCACTGAGTCGTCGTCTTGGGGACATGGTTACAAATTCTCTTTCGACTGTATCCATAAATACCCAACAGCGACTGAGCTGTGCTCACATTACACATAGATGCACGCGCATTGCGGTTTGACATCCGTTCAGTTTTGCTTTGTTACCTGCATACGTTTGATTTGCACCCATTGTCTGGCATCTAGGGTGCACATGGTTGGCTCCCTCCTGTGGGGTGCACGAACGCGCCGGCACTGATTTCGACACACACTGACGTTCACTGTTGCAACATGAAACAAGGTCCATCCAACTGTTACGGGGTCAGACGTTGTGTTCTTGCGAATTACATACGTCCGTGACTTCCCTGCCAAAGTGCAGCTGGTGTCCGGTTCTTTTGAGCAGTATAGCTACGCGGAGCAGACGGTTAGTGACGTGTCATCTCTTTGTTCCCGATCTTTTCTCGGTCGCCATCAACCCTCCCACACAGCCATAAGCCGGCTCGTAGTCAGGGCTTCATGAAAACCGCTAGCTTTGAGTGTACCTCTCATGTTCTAAGCGTGCGCGCGTGTGTGTAGGGGCTCTTTGTCTTTCTCGCGCGCGCTAGCGCGGGCGGATGTGTGTACGTACTTGTCTACCTCTGTCATGCATGTGAGTGCGTGCGTGTGTTTTTGTGTTTGTGTACTCCGCCAGGTATGTGAGAAAGTTGAGGAAAGGAGGACAGAGAAAGAGAGAACGTGATTTTGTTACTTTCTACAAATAACCGATCTGTCTTATTCGAACTTTCAAAAAATTGATCTCGAAAAGTGTGTTGCTTTTAACGTAAATAATTGCGGCAGTTGTCATGAAAACACGATAACACTAAAGACTTCCTTCTATAATTACGCAATAGCTTTAATTAAAATATATTTATTCATAAAATAACATTGTAGACTGTCAAAGACAAAGCAGTTAGGTACTCAGTCTAAAGACAGTGGACGCCCACGTATAGACATGAAACACTAATTAATGGACTAAAGACACTTTTATCCTCTGTCGCTTAATTAGTACTTGCTTTCTTCTCTCTCTCTCTCTCTCTCTGTCCTCTCCTGTTACATTCCATGTGTTTTTATATTTTTACATCTGACTTTAAATAACATATTCCGTCATCTGCGTCAAATGCTTCCCTATGCTCATTTTTGAGGGCAAAACAAATGTCTACAAAAAGACGAGGAAAATGAAGACGAATAAAACTTAAACCCAAAGCTTGCCCTGCACGCAAATAAAGCTCCGTTACCAATGTGCGATAGAAGGCTCAGCGCACCTGCAAAGCGAGGCGCCTTGTGGTACAAAGTTGTGTCATGAAGTCAGGACAAGTTCTGTCTCCAAGCTGTGTCAGACTGTTAGTGTTGCTAAACTGGATGCGGCAAAGAATGCAAGTAGTAAGGAAAAAAATAATGAGCATGTGAACTACCCCCCACCCCACCCCCGTAAAGAACATCTGATGGCTGTGCGTCTTGTAAACAGGTGCCCCATCCAGAAAGAACGTGCGAGGTCAGAAACGAGATCTCACCCCTCTCACCCCTTCCCTACCCTCACTCTGACACCGACTAACGTACGTCGCCTCTACAGACTGTTCATTAAAATAAAATAAAATAAAATGGCGCGGGAAGAGTGCTACCTTTGCACTCCATCCCACGAGGTTCCTTTTAGGTTCTATATAGCAACGTCTGGCTTAGAAGAGTTAAATTTTCACGGCGCGATTGGGAGGCTGATCGAACTTGCCGAGCTATTTGCAGCAGCAGTTGACCTAAATTTAGAAGCTGATCAAGAGACCCTGACGATAGGGCTGAAATTCTCGCTCAGAAAAAGAAGGAAGCGGTGCGTCATTGGAAGGCTAAACAGGGACACTAATGCTTGCTGCCTGACAAGCAGACATGCGCACTGGAAAGCAAGGATGTGTCACTTGGCCGCAAACAGCACAGGTAGGCAAGAGCGGCGCGGAGGGGTGGGGGGCGGACACACATAACGAGGAGAATAGACATGGTCATTAGATCAAATCTATGGGTTCAAATGATTTTGGTTGGATGCTGTCCTTTGCATCTCGCAACATAGTAAATTTTCATTATCGTGGTAGTTGTCTGCAGATCACACACGCACACACACACACACACACGCACGCACGCATACACGGACACGCGTACATACACAAAACACACATGGATGGATGGGTGGATGGATGACTGTCAACGAGTGCAAAGCAGACCAACTTCCAGACGCGGATGAATGATGACGACGACGATGACGACGACGACGATGATGATAACGACGACGACGAAGACGACGACGACGATGATAACGACGACGACGAAGACGACGACGACGATGATCTTGCTTTAAGTATAAATTTTCAGTTTGTTTCAGATCCTACTTATGGTGCCCCAGTCCCGCAGCTGGCTGTGAGAGAGGGTTTTTGTGCATGAAGCGTGTCAAAAGTGAGTGGAGGAACAGCAAGGACACATGTACTCGTTCAAGCCTGAAGTACGCTACCACTGAATTGGCCAGATGTGCACCAGTGCAGCTGGGTGTCAGGTCTGTAAAGGTGGGAGGAGTTTAGTGCAAGGTGCAGCTGGGTGTCAGGTCTGTAAAGGTGGGAGGAGTTTAGTGCAAACGCACGAAGACCCCAGCAGTCAGCACATGCAGTCGTACTGCTTCAGTGACCTCTTGAACTTACAGCTGGCTTGCTTTTATTACAGAATTTTTAAAATTTGTTTTAGATTTGTAGTATATGATATTTCTAACGTACGTACGGACATTAATACAGTAGTTCAGGGAATGCCGCAGCTTATTAATCTTTGCTTTATAGATTTGGCTTCTGTGTGCGTGCCAAATATCTTTGTACATAGACTACACACTTTTTTCCATGGAAAATTCGCCTCAACTTAATATATCTAGGAAATTCGAAATAATTTTTATATCCTAAAATTTGTGGTAGCCTTTTTGCAAATGGAATAAAGCGAGGATTTCAGGTACTGAACATTGCATCGGCGTGTCAAAGTTAATGTCGGTGTTGAGAAAGGCGAGTATGTTCTGGCAAGTTGAGGGTATAATCGGGCATGCTGAGGATAGAATTGGGCATGTTGAGGGTAGAATTGGGTGTGTTGAGGGTAGAACTGAAAGTGTTGAGGGCAGAATCGGGCATGTTGAGGGTAACATTGGGCATGCTGAGGATAGAATTGGGCATGTTGAGGGTAGAATTGGGCGTGTTGAGGGTAGAATTGGGTGTGTTGAGGGTAGAACTGAAAGTGTTGAGGGCAGAATCGGGCATGTTGAGGGTTAAATTGGTCATGTTAAGGGTAGAATCAGCTAAATAATTTGTCTTTGACAAAAAAAGAGAGAAAAGATTATGGTCCTGCCCTGGCATTAAAACACATTCCATTCTCTTTTCTCCCAGCCTTAAGAACACGCCTGGAATAGCGCCGCTATCAGCTCATAGAAGGCCACTTGTCGCCGATAGCACGTAGGTGCTGCACGATTGTGACTATCGCCATTGTAACTGAAACCTTTATCATTCACTGATCAGCCTTTGTCATCGCAGCAGCATCTTTATCTGCCCGAGCTACTTTTTCACCTGACACAATCATTGCTGGCTCGTCCCGCCATGCACACCTGACACCGGGGCGTCCCGTCCGTGAAGACGGACACACTTCTTACTTTGGAACCATGGCAACAACTCGGTGGGTCAGGCGGCAGGTCCGCCGCCGGACAGGATGGTGGCTGGTGGGGCTGGCAGGAGTCTACTGTCTTCTGATCGTGATAGTCCTTGCGCTGAGACTGTGCAGTTCGAATCTCAAGGTGTTTACTGCGGCCCGGAGGATGGACCACGTAAGGGTTCGGAGACAGTCCGGGTTTCTAGACCCCGCTACTGTTCTGGGGGGTGAGCAGAACCTGACCTGATTTCTGAACCCTTGTTTGTTTGTTTGTTGGATTTCTTTGTTTCTTTCTTTGTATGTTTGTTTATAGAGATGACAGTGGGTGAAAATTAGTTTTGGTCCCGTCAGTTATCCAACCGCACGCAACCATGTCATTTCTCCCTCGGCATTGTCTCACAATTAGTTCTGTCGCGTCTCTGACTCCATATAATGGTTTTTAATGGTATTTCAGTCGTGACTTGTTCTCACCATATTTGTTATTATTTTTGGTTCTCTCGCTGTGCTTCTGTCATTCCACTAAACTGTGTGTCAGTGTATGGGCTGGAGCCTGTCTCTCATTTCATGATGCCGTGGACTGTCGGCCCCTTGCGCGTGCGGGGTGTGCACAATGTGTGTTATGTGTGACTGAAATACTACTTTACATGCCCACCATCCTATGGTTAGTAGATGTTTGGTCAGGATACAAAGCGTATCTTGACAGCATGCGCACACAGTAAACAAGACTGTATATCGTGACAGAATGGTCAGTACCTCTCAAACATACCATAATGTGAGTTTGTGTGCATAATACATCGCATAGTCCAGCCAGCATGTAAGACATCCCATGGTGAATCCGGTCACTGTACAGAATATGACTCTCAAACGCTTTATCTTTATCCTGGTCTCCCCCCCCCCCACCACCACCCCAACCAAGTGAATAAACGATCATCACATATCTCCACACTGTATGGATATGGTACTTTTTGGTAGTGTATTTACGTATATTATATACACCTCACTAGCTGTCACTAGCTGTTACCTACATTATGAATCACATGTTATATGTAGTTTTCATGGTAATATCACAGCGTTAAATACAGTTATCACTACTACAGTTAGACACCTCACTAGCTGTTACCTACATTATGAATCACATGTTATATGTAGTTTTCACGGTAATATCACAGCGTTAAATACAGTTATCACTACTACAGTTAGACACCTCACTAGCTGTTACCTACATTATGAATCACATGTTATATGTAGTTTTCACGGTAATATCACAGTGTTAAATACAGTTATCACTACTACAGTTCGACACCGTTGTTATTATTACAGTTACCATTATTACACCGAAGACTTTTTATAATTTAATATGCTGTTGTTGTGCAATGGCCATTAATATTTTACACATTTATCCTGTACAATGATCATTAATATTATATACATGTGTTATTGTACAACGGCCATTAATATATTTAATACATTTATAAAATATCTAATAAATAATATAATATATTTATTATTATTATTTATTATTGAATAAGACATCGAATCCAGCTATTATCAGTCTTTACATTAAGTAGAGTTATCAAGACTCTCTCAAGGCTCACTTGTCTCTTTGACGAAGACAGTTGTAGACAGGTTATTTTCTCACACAAGGGAGATAGCACCCAGTGGGCAGAAGGTCACTGATATACAGAAAAAGGTTATCTGCCTTTGCTGTGCCCCATTCCTTGCCTTTTAAAGGAATGCGGTGAGGCGAGGTCAGTGAGCAAAAAGGGAGGGAGATGCAGCAAAACAATAGGAACTTTTGTTATTGTTGGTGTCATAATGGTACATAAACACTAAACGTTTCGACAGAAAAACATGCTGAGCTTATGTTTTGTTCAAGAGTTTCACGTAATGGAGGTTTCCATATATAGCTTCTGTCTGGCATCACTCAGGGAAGAATGTGATCTCTTGTCTGTCTGTCTGTTCGTTCGTTTGTTTGTTTGTTTGTTTGTTAGCTACTGAGGGGGACTCTGGCAACTGCACGCCTCGTGCCGTCGAAAACTTCCCCCCAGACTTCTTTTCTTTGGAGCAGACGAAGGAAGGGGGTGTTGTTCTCCACATCCTCATCGCCTTCTACCTCTTCGTTGGCCTTGCCATCATCTGCGACGACTATTTCGTGCCGTCACTAGAACGGATTTGTGAAGGTAGGACTCACCCACTGTAGTCGTCGTCATCCTCATCCATCCATCCATCCATCCATCCATCCATCCATCCATCCATCCATCCATCCATCCATCCATCCATCCATCCATCCATCCATCCATCCATCCATCCATCCATCCATCCATCCCACTAACAACTCAGTCTTCGCTTTCTTATTTTCTTTCTCGTTTTCATATTTTCTTTTTTTCACGCACACACACACGTAGTACACAAGGTGACCACACTGAAGCTTTATTTTCTTTCTCATTTCATATTTTCTTTCTTACACGCACGCACGCACGCACACGCACGAGGTGACCACACATGGACTCCAACACCTTCGTACAAATAATTGCACTAATGAGGGCGTAGCAAGCGGTTCCTATTTTTATCTATTGACTTAATTTGGAGGAAGCAAGAAGGAAAGGTCGTATTGACTGACATTTCCCCTAGTCTAGCCACAACACGGCAAGCGCTCATCACTTCCATACGTTCGAAAATCTCAGTACAGCGCCCTCAGTCCTGACGCAAGCAGTCACTGAGTAGGGTTTGCCGATCGTACAGTATTCAAAGATGACTTTCTGACCCCATATAGATACCTCTTGAGCCCCCAAAGATACGCGCTGAGCTTCCAGAGATACGTGCTGAGCTCCCAGAGATACGTGCTGAGCTGCCAGAGATACGCGCTGAGCTTCCAGAGATACGTGCTGAGCTCCCAGAGATACGTGCTGAGCTGCCAGAGATACGTATGATCTCATAGAGATCGTGGTGATCCCATAGAGAACCCATTTACCATTGAGCTCGTAGAGATAGTGTTGTTGTGGTATTCTCCGTCTTAGGTCTAGGGGTATTACTTTTGCGATTTCTTTGAATGTTCTGCTTGTTTTATCCAGAACAACAAAAACATAAATACGTGCCAAGAAGGTGGAAACTAACAGTGTGACTGCTGCCTGATTTGGGGGCTAAATCTCCAAACGTTCCGGTTCAAGCCCACCAGCCCCTTACTTGCCACATGCACAACCAAATGAAAAGAGGGCAGCGATAAATATACTACGCTATTTATTCTACAGTTACGGCGACTAGTGCTCTACTGTACAGCTGCTAACATAAATCATAGAAGCACCGCTCTCACTCTCATGCACTCATCACAGAAACATGCTACACGTATCTACACGCATACACTATTTACAGGATGATAGTTAAACTACAATACATAGTCCACATCGGTGAAACAAGAAAACTGTGCTCTTTACAGAAGGAATTGTCTGTCCTCGGTACAACAGTGGTAAGTCCAACTATCTCTCAAATGGCGTCACACATACGTCTTTACGTTCAGCACGACCGACCGATGGTCTAAAAGTATTCTCACTACACTTGCTACACCTTAACTGGTCCCGACTGGACGATCCGACTAACTAACAGTTAGATGTGTATTTTAATAAGTTACTGGGCGATTTTACAACCGACTGTTCACAGCTAATTCCTCACAACTATCTTTGAGTTACGATCGTGCCAGCTAATTCTCCATACAGCTAAGCTGCACTGTACGTACACTCCCTTACTTATTCACGGTGCTGAACAGGACTGCCGCAGACACCACATCTCTCAGCAGAGAGAGCCTATAGAGATACGTTCTGTGCCCCCAGAGACACGTACTGAGCTCATGGAGATAGTGCTTATCCCATAGAGAGCCTATAGAGATATGTGCTGTTCCAATACTGATTGGTTTGGTGCTTGTTGTAAACTGCCAATCACCTTTAGGGCGCCACCCGTGTGCAAGTGTGTTGGTGTTTTGACCCCATGCGGAGGAAATATGTGTGTATGGCACAGATCTGAACACACGATCGACCAACGATCCTCTTTCCCGCTGTCTTGATAACAAGCAATTAACCTTTGGTAAACAATAAACACTTAATCCCTGCGTTGGTGACAATTAGCTTTTAACTCTTGGTAAAAACAAATTTATGAAGGAATCTAAACGTTTCTAAAAACACACCTTTACTGCGTTTTCTCAGCTTATATGGATTCGGTGAAAAAAAAACTCTGAGTAGCCTACACAACAAACTGCATCTAAATGTTCGTCGGTACTTATATTGTGTGGGTTGATGTCAAATATGATGGGCGCTGTGTGGGTTGATGTCAACTATGGTGGGCGCTGTGTGGGTTGATGTCAAATATGGTGGGCGCTGTGTGGGTTGATGTCAAATATGGTGGGCGCTGTGTGGGTTGATGTCAACTATGGTGGGCGCTGTGTGGGTTGATGTCAACTATGGTGGGCGCTGTGTGGGTTGATGTCAACTATGGTGGGCGCTGTGTGGGTTGATGTCAACTATGGTGGGCGCTGTGTGGGCTGATGTCAAATATGGTGGGCGCTGTGTGGGCTGATGTCAACGGCAAGCGCCGACTCTTCTTCTGGAGCACGGTGGCTTGCTGAATCACAATCTATAGTCTGTTATGATTGTTTGCGGCTCGTATTCCCAGCCAATCAGGAGGAAGTGTGTGTGTATGTGTGAATACGTGTAGCATGTCGTTGTGATGAGTACATAATAGTGCGAGTGGTTCTTCGATATGTGTTGGTGGTCGTGCAGTGGAACATTATTCGTTGTGACTGTAGAATAAATAGCGTACTATCTTATAGCTGTCCTCTTTTCACTGAGTTGTGCGTGTGGCAAGAAAGGGGTGGGGGCCTGGGCCGGAACGTTTTGACATTTTTCATAAAAATCAGGCAGCGATCACATTGTTAGTTTCCCCCTTCTTGGCACTTATGTTGTCGTAGTTCTGGTTAACGAGCAGACTATTCAAAGCACACAAGAGCAATACCCCTAGACATACGACAGAGCAATACCACAACATAGTCTATAGTCTACAGTCTATAGTCGATGGTTGAATGGTTTTCCTAGAGATCAGGGCAGACTATGCAAAGTCTCTCGCGCCCCACACGTGAGACAAACTCAGTCTCGTCTGTGGTCCATCACGTGCGGTTGTCGTCTGCGTCTTAACAATGCTGCCCTGGCGTCCTTGGTACGACACCCATTAAGATGACGCCATCAGAAAGTCGACGACGTAGAGAGCTGTACAGCCGCTGAAGTACGTGAGGAGATAAATTCGCTGCTCACTTGAAGCCATTCACAAGTACTAATGTCACATGATCTCCCAGCGTTGCTGTGGTATGTCTTTTCTACACCGCTGTAGTGATGTCTTCATTCATTACGTTGATCCCCAGACTTTATATTAGAGCTCTCACCACAACAGTCACGACATGACCTTGTCCCGAATTCCAGGGACATTTGCTAGTGGATGAAGTGAGATTTTATCGGGGAGTTAATGATGGGGGACAGGGATACCTCGCTGTACATTAATGACTGAAATGTACGTTTTGATATGACCATGTTATGGGCACAAGTAGATAATTTCACAAAATTAACTACACGCGCTTTTGAGTTACAGGCACAGCGTAACGCGGTGTAAACATTTGTCAGATACAAACTCATTATGCAAAGTTATGTCGGATACGGGCAGATGGATCATATATTGTACTGTACACTGCAGATTGTTGTAAAACATACTGTGCACGCTTTTTAGATAAAGGCATGTGGCACTGGTTCGTGTACGGTTGACAGACACATTTGTCACGTTTGTCAAATGCATCGTAGATACAACAGATAATATTTTGCACAGTTTTGTCAAAAGACTTACTGTATATCTACGTCTGTCAGATAACGGACAGGTCACATAACGTAGGGTAGACCAATGTCATATTAATCATGTCTGACGGACTAACACAGCGCTAGCTTCCAGTTTACCTGTTTTCTGTACATTAAATACACTAGTTCCCAGTTTACCTGTTTTCTGTACTTTAAAAACACTAGTTCCCAGTTTACCTTTTTTCTGTACTTTAAATACATTAGTTCCCAGTTTACCTGTTTTCTTACATTAAATACACTAGTTCCCAGTTTACCTGTTTTCTGTACTTTAAATACATTAGTTCCCAGTTTACCTTGCTCTGTGTTTACGTACGCGTGCACTAACTTCAAGTCATTCTGTCCGCCCAGATCTGCATCTACAGGAGGATGTGGCGGGAGCAACGTTCATGGCAGCGGGCAGCTCAGCGCCAGAACTCTGTACATCTATTGTAGGTGAGAAGAAATAGTTATTTCCCTTGGTGTCAACTAAACGTACATCTTCCCGAAGTTTCGTGTTTATATGAGTGTGCGTGTGTGCGTACGTGCGTGCGTGCGTGCACAAGTCCGTGTTTAGACAACAAAAAAAGCTACAGACTAGAGTATGGGGTTTTTTGGCCAAATTATATCACTGACAGAGAAGAATACGGAACGTTGGGTCTCGGAGACATGTACATGCAAGGCGCCATTATGCTGTAGGATTTTCAGGAACTCATTATCTGTGCACTGAAGCTTATTCATCAAAATCTCCCATCAGAAGCAGCCTAGATAGTTGTCGAGTCTGGACCTCAGACAAGGGCAAAAAAGACAACCCACTTTACACAACACAGTGAACACAGATCAGACCTGGGCAAGCATCTGCATTTTAGCAACTGCTGTGAATAGTTTTGGGAGGAAAAGAAAGTCACCCACTGGCTGTCCTCATCACAGGTATGGCGAGTGGAAGACTTACTGGTTACGGTTTTCCGACAGTGACGTGGCGACTGAAACGATAGTACTCACAGGCTGCAAGTTTCCGACAGCGGTGGTAGAACATTCAATGGTAACAAGTTTGTTACAGTGGCAGTGGACCCACTCAGTGGTAACAAGCTTGTGAAAGCGAAAGGCGAGTAGAACATTCTCTGTCTACAAGATTCTGACACTGACATGACGATAGGAACATTCACTGGTACATAACAAGCCTCTGACACTGACATGACGATAGGAACAATCACTGGTACATAACAAGCCTCTGACACTGACATGACGATAGGAACATTCACTGGTACATAACAAGCCTCTGACACTGACATGACGATAGGAACATTCACTGGTACATAACAAGCCTCTGACAATGCAGTGAGATGGGGGAGTGGAACAGTCACTGGTAACAGTGTAGTGACATGACGAGTGAAACAGTTACTGTCTACATAAGTTTCTGAATGTGAAAATGCGAGTGGAACAGCAGTGGCTAATTAAAAAATAAATTTCTGTCCGCGACAGGACAAGGGGGACGTCAATGGCCAATTTAAAACAAAATATATGTTGGTGGCAGCTTGATGGAGCTTCGTGGTCCGACTGTAAGGTCGCTGCAGTCGTAAGACTCACTCAGTGGGAAATAAAGGGTGGGGGGGAGGAGGAGTGAAACACGGAAAGGTCAGAAGAGAAAGGAGAAAAAACAGCAAATTATTTCTGCAATCATTGTAATGGAATCTGGCAGTCACACTAATTTTGTATTGAATCTCTACTCCCTTCAGAAATTCAGAAGAGAAACTTAAAATGAGACATAAATCAGGCTCAGCGTTTTCTCATCCGGCTTCTGGCTTGCACGAAATGACACCGTCATACGGGCACAGGATCTGACAATTAGTGTCACAGGGAAAAACATGAAATACGGCGAAAATATCTGTCTCTACTGGTGGTGAGGGAAGTGGGGCGGAATGTACGGCAAGCAATTGTAGCAGACAGTAAGGAAGGCGACTGTTCTTGTACAGTCGATGAGTCACTGTTTCTATTCAGTATACACACTTTGTACGGTGGGTGACTCAACGTTTCTATACAGCATACGTACTGTCCTTGTACAGGGAGTGAGTCACCATTTCTGTATAGCGTACGTACTGTCCTTGTACAGTGGGTGAGTTACCGTTTCTGTATAGAATACGCACTTTCCTTGTACGGTGGGTGAGTCACCGTTTGTGTACTGTCCTTGTACAGTGCATGATTATTGCTTCCAAAATCAAAACATGGAGTAATGTTCAACTTTGCTGTCTGTCCGTGTGGCCAACAACGCATGAGGTGTCCCTCGGTTTACCGGAGTTTTTTTTTTCAAAAAGAGAATGCGCATGCGTTATGAGGTATCAGACAAGCAAACTGTACCAAGTGATGCCCACAAACAACAACCATCACTGAATGCGACAAGGACAGACCCAGGCAGGTGAACAGATCGCCTAGGAGAACACCTTGCGAGAAAGATCAGCCAGGTGAACAGATCGCCTCCGAGAAAGATCAGATCGCAGGAGGCTGAGAAGAATGGAGCGCAGTGGAACACCCCCATCATTTCCCCCCCCCTCCACTTCCCACTGTCCATGCCCCCTGGGGTAGACTAGTGAGCTACCTGGCGCAAGGCCATGTTAACTCGGCTCTTGTTCCAGATTTATCCGTCAGCCTCAGACTCCGCCAGTGGCTAACGGAAGCATGGCAAACAGATGGGAGATATTTTGGGAATACCCAGAGTTAGTCACTTCCTAATCTAGAACTACCCCGCGCCCTGGGGAGATTCTGGGATATCCCTGCACTGAGGGAGAATGAGTTTACTTGCGTGCCTACGTCACAGATGTCCCAGCATCACAAGCAGACGTAAATACGGGATATCCTGCGTCCTGATTTCACTCGGTTCCCAGAATATAGCAAACAGATATTCTGGTGTTTTCTAGAAGTTTTTTTAAATAATTTTTTTTTTACCCTGGCAGTGTTTCCGTTAACAGGCCCACGCAGCCGCGGCATCCTGGGTTGGAGATCACACTCAACCGCCGTTACAATGATGTCATATCGCTGGACTAAAATAGAAGCCGGATCCCTGCAAGAAGAGAATTGCTGCATTGTTTCCATTCCTTTAGCCTGACTGTTGGCGCTCCGTGCACATGCGGGAACCTCGATGGTCTACATTACGTCAGTGGTCGACATGACGTCACCGGGCGAGGTCCTGATGATTAACTGATTTCCTCCTACCCCTCCCATCCACCCACAAAAAACCTAGCTGTGAGAATTTTGTGCTATGAGAAATGATCGACCCTCAATATTTCGGTCTCGTATCAACGTACAGCACAAGTTTGGCAGTTAAGCGACAGATCTTAAGCACCGAGACATCGATCGCACTTTTCCCACCGACTTCTTTTTTGCATCGTTCTTTCTCATTTCCCATTTCCCATTTCCGTGGCCTAAGGAGCATCCTGCGGTACTGAAATTAGTGTAAGAGACTCAGATAATGTGTCTGTTGTGCCTAGGAATGCCTGCTGAGCTGCAGAGGGAAAACAGGGGCGTGGTGGGGGAACTGCGCGTATATATATATATACTTTTCGTCTGTATAAATACTTTTATCTAGCTTGACTGGGTTTTCTAGGAATGCTGTGTAAAACGTAGGGAAACAAGAAACAGGCGCGTGCAGTCAGTCAACATCTTGTTTAGCATCTTTAAGTAGTCGTGCAGGGAAAGTACATAACCTTCTTAGTTCATTGTTATTTTTGTAGAATTATTTGGGCTTTAGTTAATTTTTACATTTAATTTTTATTAAATCTCCTTAAGCTATGTTAAACTATGTACTTAATGCGAACACAAACACAAACACACGCACACACACACACACACAGTGTGTGTAAGCTTGAGATCAGGAGGGGACAAGGTCCCCCCCCCCCCACTCGATCTGTTCTTGTTCAGCTGACACTAGGCGTAGTTCACAGCTCCGCGCAATAAAGAGTCAAAACGATGTACAAAGACTGTCACCGACTGCTTGTTGATATCATGCAGGATATGTATACACAACTATAGACTGCTTGTTAAGATATCATGCAGGATATGTATACACATCTATAGACTGCTTGTTAAGATATCATGCAGGATATGTATACACAACTATACAATGTGACGATATCGTTCAGGACATGCACAACTATAGACTGTCAAGATATCGTGTATCACGTGTACACATGCAGGGCATGTACAGTTATAGACTGTCAAAATATCGTGCAGGATATGTACACTTATGTACACTAATCGTGCAGGATATGTATACACAACTATAGACTGCTTGTTAAGATATCATGCAGGATATGTATACACAACTATAGACTGCTTTTCATGATATCGTGCAGGATATGTATACACAACTATAGACTGCTTGTTAAGATATCATGCAGGATATGTATAAATATACAATGTGACGATATCGTTCAGGACATGCACAACTATAGACTGTCAAGATATCGTGTATCACGTGTACACATGCAGGGCATGTACAGTTATAGACTGTCAAAATATCGTGCAGGATATGTACACTTACACACTGTGACGATATCGTTCAGGACATGCACAACTATAGAGTGTCAAGATATAATGCATGACGTGCAACTATAGACAGGGAATGCATGCAGGATATGTACAACTATTGACTGTTAACAAGTGCAACTATAGACTGTCAAAATATCATGCAAGATATGTACAACTATTGACTGTCAACGTGCAGGACATGTGCAACTATAGACTGTCAAAATATCATGCAAGATATGTACAACTATTGACTGTCAACGTGCAGGACATGTGCAACTATAGACTGTCAAAATATCATGCAGGATATGTACAAGTATTACATGTACAACGATCTTACACTTTGTTCTACTTCCCAGTCCATATTTCCGGATGTTTCACATCCTCAAGCACGCAGGTACCGCTATTGTCAGTACAACAGTACTTTTCGTGCGGTGCGTACTGATAAAAGTATAATAACGCGGAAACCCATATTGATGTAGGCGAGTGCTGCGTGTTGTTGCTGATGCAGGTGTCTTCATCGCTCACAGTGACGTAGGGGTGGGTACAATCGTCGGCTCTGCCGTCTTCAACATCCTTTTCATCATCGGTTTGTGCGGCCTGCTCGCTGGCATGGTGAGTGGCAGGGACAGACGGTGACATGTCAGACGGTGACATGTCACTACACGTCTTTCTCTCCTTATATTTCTCCCCTCTTTCTCGTCCCTCCCCTCCACGTAGCTATAGTCTACGAGTAGATTATAGTCCGGCACAGTCTTCCCATAGACTATGTAGACAAATAACTATATTCTTTGCATAAGTTACAGTCAATTATAGTCTATGCACTGATTATAGTCAGCTATAGTTTATGCACTGGTTATAGTCAGCTATAGTTTATGGTTGTGCAATTCTTGTCAACTCCTTTAGCAAGATCCCCCCCCCCCCAACTTTCCTCCATCTCTTTTTTCCACATTCTCTCTATCTGTCTCTCTCTATCTCCAATTTCTTTTACTGCTATTTTCTTTCTTTTCTTTATTTTTTCCATTTCTGATCTCTCTCTCTATATATATATATATCTGTTCTTTCTGTATGTCCGTGCTGCAGTGGGTGGGGTGTCTGTGTTCGTGACAGGTCGTGCAGCTCACCTGGTACCCGCTAGTGAGAGACACCCTGTTCTACCTGCTGTCTGTGGTGGCGCTAGTGCTGTGTATTCAAGACTCCCAAGTACACTGGTCTGTAGTCCAAGATATTTTCACTCGTATCTAGGATAAACATTTATACTGATCTAACTATAGTCCAAGATATTTTCACTTGTATCTAGGATAAACATTTATACTGATCTAACTATAGTCCAAGATATTTTCACTTGTATCTAGGATAAACATTTATACTGACCTAACTATAGTCTGAGATATTTTTGGGAGCTGCTGCAACTCTCATCTAACTTTATGAACGTGCTCCTAAACTAATGATTTTGTTTTTGTTTTTGTTTTTAAATATTGTTTAACGTCCTGTCGCTTGGGAGAAGTTAATGGATGTTGCAAGACAGGCTTCAGTCTCACCCAGTCACATAGCGCTGCCACCGGGCCAAACAGTCCTAGTACTGTTCCCTATAGTGCTATAGTGCTATAGTGCCAAATTGCCAATTTTTAAGTCTTAGGTACGACTCGGGTGGGACGTGAACCACCGACCTCGGACGCCATTAGCGACTAGACAACTGACGAAGTAAAAAGTCCAAATCTATATCTATGTAGGCAATAGGAAAAATACATAGGAATCGTGTGTAGGAATCTCATTTAGAAATCGTACATAGACATGTTGACAAGTATTCACTCATTCGAACTCTTGTCCAGACACTAGCTTCTCCATTTATTCGCATCATGTCCTGACACTGTGAATCATCCATTAACGAAAACCCTTATGTTTATTTACTCTGGCTCATATCAATAAACTTGTATAAAGACACTCCCTGACCTCTTCAGAAAACAATACTTGTACTATGATACCTATGCAAACACTTGGTGTCGTATGTGGGCAAACTTGTGAGCAAACACTTGAGTTCGTTTCACTCATTAATGACATCATATAGCGGCTTGTTTCTGGGGGTGTGCCCACTGTACACGCTGATGGTCACCAGCCAGGGGTCACTCACCAGCCACATTTCACTCACCAGCCACATGTCACTCACCAGCCACATGTCACTCACCAGCTAAATGTCTTGCAACAGTATTGAATTTTGTTCCAACCCGTCAAGAAAGCAGGTTACGCTTGACTGCTGAGTTGAACAGTAAATCTATGCTGCGCCATGCATTTGACAGGTGAGACGTGTGACCCTTTAGGGTGAAAATGAACGTCGATAGGCTAATGATTTTTCTTTCCCAGGTCGACAATGAGAACATTTAGCATGCACACGCCTCGGCAAGCTTTTATAGAAATAAATTGAGAAATAAGGCCCAGCTGGTGTGTCAGCGTGCACGTGACATTAATAAAAACGATTGCTACACTGAACTCCATTTAGAGGGATATGTGTCAGTACGTGTGGCTGGCCAGAGCAGGAAATGTACAATTCAGAGTTATAAACATGTGGTGCGGGTTCTGTCTCCTCTGTTTTCATGCACTTGGTGCACAGCGGTCAGGTTGGACTGTGGTGTACCTCTTGTTACTTCACGAACCAGAGCAAAGTAAGGCCACAATGAAATGGGTTTTGTGTCAGCCCACAAATCCTGTCACAGAATGCCCTATGTAGGCTGGGTTTTGTTTCATCATGCAGTACACAGTCACTGATCTGAACTGGGTGCTGTCTTAGGTGATTACATCAACTCAGTGCACCAGGGTCACGTGTGACGTAAACCGGGTTCCTCGGCCTTGACTGGCGGCCAGGGGGAAAGGGAAGACAACTCTAGGGCACCAGACTAATTTAGGAAAGCAGTCCGCGTCTGAGAGATATATGGGTTCACGTGTGTGTCTGTGTTCCACTAGCCACCACTCTACCCTACCCACCCCTGCCGATAGACTGAACACCAGACAGCATACCTTCTCGGATGGTACGTGGTGGGTGGGTGGGTGGTCTGGAGGGGATATCAACATTCTGATTTACATTTTCTTAATGAAAGAGTAATATTCTCACTCTGCCTGTATGTGAGTGTACCTACGTACGCGCAGGGGTGGGCAAACAGAAAAAAGGAAGCGAGGGAAAATGAGAGGTAAAACTCGAAAGAGAGAGAGAAGACAGACAGGCAAACGGACGGACAGACTGATGGAAGGACGGACAGGCAGAGGCGAGAAAGAGAGAGAGATTTACAGATGCCGCTCATTTCGATTTGGTATGCCAGTGACCGCGCGAGTCGCATGAAAGCAAAGAATGTGATTAGTAGGCTGTGGGTAAGGCGAAGTGGGGCCCAAAACTTGATTTAGTCGGCGCTGGCCACCTACTGGGTGCCGAGATGCGGACGGACGGCCTAGGAAATAGTATTGGGGACCTGGCAATGTTTTTCCAATAGAATGTTGACGTAAGCGTCCCACGTGACCACATGCTGATGTACAGCGTGAGGACGTAAAGAGATTTGGGTTTGGGATTTTTTTATTCCTTAAGGTACCGTGCCAAACGAGGTGCATATGGGGACGGTGTTGCTTGAGATTTAACGTGCTGCCATACTGGGACTCCCGTCTCATCACAGGCTTCAGTCCCACCCAATCACATTAACACCAGACCAGCGAGTCCTAGTACTGTTCCCTTTAGTGTCAGGCGTCTGGCAGGGCAGCTACTAGATTGCCAACTTTTAAGTCTTAGCTATGACTCGCCCGGGACGCGAACCATCCACCTAACACCTCGGAAGCTGACGCCTTAGCCGTTAGACCACCGAGGGGGTGTGAGGAGGTATAGAGATTTACTGAGCTGTTACACTGTGTGAGGACGTGACGAGTTTACTGAGCTGTTACACTGTGTGAGGACGTGACGAGTTTACTGGGCTGTTACACTGTGTGAGGACGTGACGAGTTTACTGAGCTGTTACACTGTGTGAGGACGTGACGAGTTTACTTGGCTGTTACACTGTGTGAGGACGTGACGAGTTTACCGAGCTGTTACACTGTGAGGACGTGACGAGTTTACTGAGCTGTTACACTGTGTGATGACGTGATGCGTTTACTGAGCTGTTACATTGTGTGAGGACGTGATGCGTTTACTGAGCTGTTACACTGTGAGGACGTGACGAGTTTACTGAGCTGTTACACTGTGTGAGGACGTGACGAGTTTGCTGAGCTGTTACATTGTGTGAGGACGTGATGCGTTTACTGAGCTGTTACACTGTGAGGACGTGACGAGTTTACTGAGCTGTTACACTGTGTGAGGACGTGACGAGTTTACTGAGCTGTTACGTTGTGTGAGGACGTAAAGAGATTGCTGAACTGAGAGTTACTAAGTGTGCGTGTTGGCTACGTGCATGTGAATGTGCGTGTGTGTGTGTGTACCAGTGCACGTGTGTGTTACGTGCGTGCATGTGTGCATGCACGCGCGCTGTGTAATGTAGACCTGCATGTGCGTGTAAACAGGTACGAAGCCCTCATTATGCTGGGGATGTACTGCCTGTACATCATCATCATGTACTTCAACCCTCGCCTGGAACGCGCGTGCCTAAACACCTGGGCGAGGCTGCGGTCTGGCGCCAGCCACAAAGACGACAAACACCACGATGCAGAGGCCAGGCGACCGCTCCTAGCGGAGTCCAGCGCCAGCTATGCAAGTGACAAGCATGGCGAGATGGGAGGTAGCCGGTCCCTGATGACGGAGTCTGGAGCCAGGCACTCAGGTGAGACGGAGCACAGTCACGCCCTGGTTACCGGCCCCGGCGCCGGCTCCGACAAGCACTTTGGTGACGCCACCGTCAGCGAGCGACTGCAGAAGGCAGAACAGAAGGACGACGAAGAGACGAACCTGAGTGAGGGCGCCAAGCCACGCTCACAGGACAAGGACAAGGACAAGGACAAGGACAAGGACAAAGAGAGCTCCACCGGTGAGTCCCTGCCAGGGGCTTCCATCCCCCACTCCAGCCCTGACTGCACGACATCGTATTTCACAGAAAAAAATCGACTAAATTAAGAACTGAAGCTTACCAGCCACAGAACAGCCAAAAAGTCTGTGGAGCTCTTCACACAACCGGATAATGAAGGAATAATGATGAGATAATGAAGAGTTGGTTGGTTATTTCTTAGCATCAGATCAGCAGCAAGGGCAATGTCATGAGGGAAGATAATGAAGGGATAATGAAGCGATAAAGAAAGGATAATGACAGAATAATGAAAGCCAGATATGATAGTGCAGACAGGAGCATGCGAATGAATACTGTACATTTTAGCTGGGAAAAAGAACAGGGGATACAAAATGATTAAAAAAGATTAGAAAGGGTGGTGACATTGAGGACCGGGTTACCTGAGTGTTCATTCACCTCTGCATGACATTACACTCCTGACAGATGTCATCAGCAAAAGTAGTTTTTAATATAATTACTACGACAAACCAAGGCCAAAAGTAACTCATCATGCAACTCCGTCCAGACTTCTACTGGGGGATAGAGAAGGGAGATGGGGTGAGATAGGATTACGTACATAAGTGGGTGTGCAATGGGGCGGAACTAGTGAACAAACTGTGTCGTGCAATGAAGCAGCGTATTTTCACTAACCATTCACCCCCACAGGGAAGTTTCGCACACCTGCACATAGGCTACTTACGTCCGCAAGCGCGCGCGCTCGCTCGCACACCTATCACTGTCGGCGATCAAAGCATATCTATATGTCAACAGATTCTGATGCTAGCTCGCCGTGGGACATACCCGAGAACTTTATAGCGCGCGTGCTGTGGGTTGCCATGGTCCCCATGAAGGGCCTGTACTTTGTGACAGTTCCGGACTGCCGACAACCGCGCATGCGTCGGTTGTATCCTTTGACCTTTGTCATGTCCGTCATCTGGATCGCGGGCGCCACCTATGTCCTTATCTGGATGATCACCATAGCAGGTCTGTCGTCTGGCGGGATTATATAATCCACGCCTGCTGCTTGGGTGCGCTGGCCTAGATTATAAATAATCCACCTCTATTGCTTACCCGGATTATAATCCCCTCGTACCATTTGCCTGGAGTGTAATCTACACCTATAGTTCGCATGATGACGGGGATGTCAGTGATAAGGTATTCTTGTGACACCAGCGACACCAGGCCTGACACTGACACTGACCTTAAGACAAAAGCGTCTTTGTGTGGTTGTTCAGATGTGTCATTCACACACTGTTTATGAAGGGGTATCAGAATCAGAGGTATCGGATTATGTTAGAAGAGACAGACAGACAGACAGACAGACAGACAGACAGACAGACAGACAGACCAAGAAAGAAAGTGTACAAAAGACAGACAGAACAAGAAAGAAAGACAGACAGAACAAGAAAGAACGACAGACAGAACAAGAAAGAACGACAGACAGAACAAGAAAGAAAGACAGAGAGAAAAAGGAGACAAAAAGGAGACAAAAACGGAGACAAAAAATGAAAGAGATGATGCGAAGATGTCCAGAAATAGAGGCGAGGAAAAAAACCAAAACAGCGAGAGAAACATCGAAAAGGCGGGTAAGGAAGGAGAAGAGAAGGAGGGAGATGATTTCTTCAAATACGTGCATCCCAGCTTTCTTCGTTTCCGCCAGCGCTCGGAACCACACAAGACCCCGGCTCCATGATAGCGTCATGTTAGCAAGGTGACGGCGTCATGTTAGCCAGGGGAACGCTTTGATTGAGCCTTGTAGGCAGTGTTCAGCCAGGCTTCTCACACGTCCTACCCACACGCCAACCATACTGCTCCCTCCTTGTCCTTTCTGGCCAGACTGCTAGGCAAGGTCTGTAGTATTACCTCTCAATCAGTTTACTCTCAAGGCGCGATGAACACAAGCTACGAATTTACTTGGCGTTCGTCTCCATTTACTTTAAAATTCGTTTGGCGTTCGTTCTGATTTGGTTTAATTGTTGTATTTGGCGTTTGTCCCCATATGGTTTTACTTATTTGTGTCCGTTCGTTCTCATTTGGTTTATTTGTTAAATTTGCGTTGTCCCCATTTGGTCTTATTCACATTGCACATCCCTTATTGGTTCTGGCATACAGGTGATGCCTTGGAGATTCCTGACACGGTGATGGGGCTGACATTACTGGCAGCTGGCACCAGTCTTCCCGACTGTCTCTCCAGTCTCTTTGTGGCGCGTGACGGTACGACAAACTCTCTCTCTCTCTCTCTTTCTGTCTTTCTTTCCGAATCGTTTTTTATTTCCCTTTTTCTGCCTCTCAGTTTTTCTGAATTTCCCATTTCGTCCCTAATTCTTTTCTTTTTTCAAACGCCCCCTTCCCCGTCTCTTTCTCTCTCTTATTTTTTCTTCTATCCTTCCCTCTTTTTAAAGATTTGTTTTCTGAAGAGAAGTAAGGGGTTTTTTTTAGAGGCAGAAAAAAAGAAACTCGAAGACACGGCGCGTGAAAACTGCTCCCCACAGGACGGCACTGGTTGTTTTTCGGCAGTTCTGTCTGTAACGACCTTCGCACTGCGTAGAGGTTGTTTTGGGATTAGGAACGCTGCCAGTAAACGTGCCTGTGATTGTTTTCTGATGGACTGAGGCCTAAGTAAGCACACACTTTGATCTGCTGCTTGGCTAGAAAGCGCTATAGTTGCTGCCTCTCTCTTCGCTACGAAAACCTTCCTGAAATAGCCGCGCACAGGCCACGGGAGGCGGCACTGATGAGCCGCTTTGTGCAGGTCTGATTCGTGTCCCTGGCCACTATCGACCCCCGCGTTCTTGTCCCCACCAGCATCTCCGCGTGGCCAGCAGCGGGATAACGTTGCAGGGATGTGCAGTGTGGGAGCAGCGTGGGGCAGTCGGTGGGTGAGCGGGAGGGTAGGGGCAGGGAAATGGCAAGGTCTGGGCAATGAAGTAAGGAAATCGGCCCGAAGGCAGCCAGCACACGGTGCTCCTGATATTCTCAAGTGGAAATGAGAGAACCCACTCTGGGGTTCAGGCGGCGGACAAAGTCTGCTAACCGCGCACTTCCAAGTTCTACCCAACTCCGCTTTCCGGAGCATCATGTCCGTTGACGTTCAGCTGAGGTTTGTTAGTGAGCGCCGGGTCGGTTGGCGTCGGGGTGTACAGAGGGTTCAATGGCTACCACAATACCTACCATTTATCTTTTTCCATGCGATGTTTCCCGTGAAAAGTCCAAAAATAACACCGAATACGTGTCACATGCAGTGTGATGGGTTCTCTAAAATACTGGTTGGTATCTGGTGGACAGAACGGGGTGAAGCGTTATTTCCATAGTTTTCATAATCCCGAACAACGAAGACGAGAAGTATTATTTCTGGACTTTAATTCTGGATTTAATTTGGACTTTCCTCCATGCGGCAGTCACTTGTTTTTCTTTTATATTAATTGGACAGAACGGGGTGAAGCGTTATTTCCATAGTTTTCATAATCCCGAACAACGAAGACGACAAGTATTAATTCTGGACTTTAATTCTGGATTTAATTTGGACTTTCCTCCAAGCGGCAGTCACTTGTTTTTCTTTTATATTAATTCTGCAGAAAACTGGCGTGATAAGTGAAATGTTATTCTTCTAACATAGAGCTATGAAGTGTTCCTTCGTTATAAAGAGCTGCAAGGGGCGATTTGTTATTCTCGTAACAAAGAAATAATAACGAGTGGAACGTTATTTCTTGTGGTAGAGAGGCGAGTAAACTGTTGTTTCCACATGATGCGACCAGTGTTGCTATTAATTGCTGGCTGCTTTCTGTGGGTAGGGCTGGGCGACATGGCCGTGTCCAACTCCATTGGCAGCAACGTCTTCGATATTCTCATCTGCCTGGGCTTGCCCTGGCTCATCGACACAGCCTTCGTCAGGGGCGGGGAGCACGTGACCATCAACAGCTCGGGTCTGCTGTACTCGTCGCTCACTCTCCTTGCCACGGTCGTCTTTCTGCTCGTCTCTGTTTCCCTCAACCGCTGGCGTCTGACGCCCAGCTATGGCGGCCTCTGCCTGGCAGCGTACGTCCTGGTCATTACGTTGTCCAGCCTGTACGAACTCAACATCTTCGCTGACTTGAACCCTCCCTCTTGTCCTCGATAGTCTACAGCCGCGCCCTTCACCTTGTCGTCTGAACGTGCAGCATAACACCCGTCCCCCTTACCCACCCGCTGCCGGTAAATGCACAGCAAATTACACATTAGTGTCCGCGTCATTGTGCCCTACCATCAACAGTGTACAATGCTAAAACATCTTTCTTCCTGTACATGCCTGCAAAATGTTCCTTAGTGTCCATTAACGATTTGTCTGCTGCTGCCTATAAAACATCCCTACTCATTGTTAATCGGTCCATTATTATCCACATTCCTACCTCCTGCAGTCAATACTCTACAACTGTCGACAAAAAACACTCCTACCTCTCGTTAACGATTTGTCTACTACTGGCTACAAAACATTCCTAACTCCTACTAAGTAGTACAATATTGTCTACAAGCATCCCTGCCTCACGCAAGCAATGCTCGATGATAATCTACAACACTTGCTCTACCACTGTCTACAACAACAAAAAACTCATTCCTACCTCCTGTGCCCACTATTGTGTACAAAAAAGGCCCTTACCTCCCGTTTAGTAAATTATTGTCTACAAAACATCCCTACCTCCCGCAAACAGTACTCTATCATTGTCAACAAAATACATTCTTACCTCCGGTTAATGATTTGCCCACTATTGTCTACAAAACGATACTCTATGATAATCTACCTCCTAATTAAGCCTGAGAAGCAACATTGCCAGCTTAAGTGTTACCATCACGTTCCCCTACCCAGTGAATCTGTAACGAATTACGAATTATGTGTTCTGTTGATCTGCAACACAACAAAGGCCCAGTCCCGATTTACGTGCAGGGATTTTGTCCCCATCAGTGTCAGACCTCGTTTCACTGCCCACGTGACTCGACCAGCTAGCTGCCAAACAATAAGGTTGTGAAGGGAAAGTGTATCGTTGGGAATTATGACGCTTGAAGAGACAGTCACCCACAGGAGATGCGCCGATGTGGTGGTGGTTATTTCGAGGGACTGCTTTAGAGGGACAGTGCTTCCACCTCGCGGTGATTTCGCACTATGGGGGATGGGGTCCTATTAGTAAGCTACGCACTGAAAGAACCACCAGACTGATGGCTGCAGTAAGACGGCCAGTGCGGACTGGCAGCTTAATGTGCGGGGAGATGGCCAAATGGAGTTTGCACAATGTTTAACTCCAGGAAATAGTCCTTGGCCACACCAGGATTCGAACCAGCAACCTTCCATCTGCTAGTCCGCAGCTCTACCAACTGAGCTGTCCAGTCCCCCAAGAGATGCACCGACTTTAGGGGCGATGTGACATGAATCACGTGCTGTCCTGTGCAAGGGCTCATCTGCCTTGACTAGAGACTTCCAGCCGTTCGCATAGTCGCCGAATATAGCACTTTGGGTCATGGTACAGTATTGTGACCACACACACACAAAAAAAAAACCACCACCTGGCAGAGATTGTGGTTCTCGTATCATCGCCTTTTATCAACTTGTATGCACCTTAATAGGAAAAGTTTGTGCTTGATAAGCTCCGCTGGTTGTTACTTATCGCTTCTACTTTCGTTTTCAGTTGGTTTTCCATTAAATTAGAAAAAAGGTGTCTTCCTCATTATCTTCTAAAGGTTTCTGTATGGTTGACTTTTCCTATGCCTGTTAATAAATTGAAAGCTTCGTGCAAATATATCCACGAGCCTGCTTAAAGAGACTGGTTATGCTCTATATAAAGGGGGGGGGGGTGGATGGTGGGGTTCAGGCAATTCAGGTAGACTCTTCAAAAGCCTAACGGTGGGCTTTATGTTCAACCCTGTGTTTGGGCCGATTTCCTGGCAACTGGAAAGTGCCCACAAATCACGCACCACAAATCTTGCAAGTGTGCGTGTATGAGTGGGTGTGTGGTGTGTACTGATGTATTATTTAGTGTGCAACGTTATTTTAAGCTGTTGCAGTATGACCGCTGCTACATTAAACTACACAATAAAGTGAATTCTTAAATTGGCTTTTCCCTTCGTTCATGCTGTCTCCAATTTCTCCACTGTCCTTCTTGCTGCTCGAAGCTGGCTTAGCGATCATGTCTCTTGCACATGAAAGGCGATGACCCGCAGGGAGGCCGAAGTTCTAGTCTTGTCAGAATGCGTCCAACGTCTTCCAACTTCAATTCCGTTTTGTCGAACACTCATTTCAGCCTGCGAAATATTAATTTTACTTCCCGAAATAACAGTTTCTCTTTGTGACATTCATTTGTAAAGTGTTGACTTTCAATACGCAGTCATTTTTTTAACAAGGTCAAGGTTATCCCCGACCCCCCCCCCTTTTTTTTTAGGTCGCTGTTTTACGTTCCCGGACTCGTGGTTCAGGTTCGCATTCCCGGGTGGGTCAACTGGTGGAAGTGTGGCGCGGCCCACGGGCATCGAACCAGGACCTTCGGCTTTGGAAGCCACCACTCTAACTACTCGGTCATCCGCTCCCCGCCCTTTTTATTTTAAAAAAAATGGAAATTGCTTCTAACAAACAGTTTTGCTTAACGTAAAGATATTTGTAGGTTACCTACAGTCACACCACTCGTGAAATGAGAAGCCACGGTCCGAATCTTCTCCTTTCGTACATCATCTGACAAAAGACGTCGATCTGCTGACGTTTGCTGAGAAACCGACTGCATGTATTACAAAGACCAAAAGTTGTGAGATGTTACAGCTGAAGCATCTTCAAATATAACGTCGCGTCACAACTCAATCATGCAAAACGCACGCACGCACGCACAGTATGTGTCCGAAACATCTTTTCCTTTGCACGTCATATGGGAATGACCCTTTTGCAGTTTTATTTACTCTTTTCCTTTTAAAAAATTATGTATTTTTTTTTACAGCTGAGGTATAGTATCCTTCTCAGGTGATGAATGGCAATAAACGGGTAATTTCAATGACATATATATATATATATGTGTGTGTGTTTGTATCACTGCGTCCCTCGGGTGCAAACGATTAAAATCTAGCAGCATAATTTGACTGTTTCGTTCGTCCTGGGGGGTGGGGGAGACACTATTCATTTCGTTACTTGTGCGCTTTTTTTGCCGAAGGCTAAAACTGGTGTCTGGGTTAGCTTTCCCATCCCTGCGTCGTGCAGCAAGGCAGGTGCGGCGCCTGCTGCACGTAGGGTGCAGCTTCAGCCTGCTGTGGCGGCGCGAGACACTGGCTCTGTGGGCGCTCCGCCTGACAGACGACCGCACGGCCGCACGCGCGACGCACGTGCAGTAGCGCGAGGCTGAGCTCTCTGCAGGCCGGCGACACCCCTACGCTGCCACGTGCTTGCACTCGCAGACCCGCGTCTTGTGCAAGGCAGAAGATCGAGAGTGGTGTTTGGGTGTCTGAGACAGGCAGTAAGTATAGTTCGAACCAAGAAATCCACATCAGGAATGTCCAGCGACAGGCTGTGAGTACTGTTCGAGGCCAGAATACGCCACCCGAAGGTTCCATCGACAGGCAGCGAGCTTTTGCTTGAGAACAGAACACACCAGCAGGAAATGTTGGAGAACTGCGCCATCACACAACAATTAACGCACTCTTACTCATGCCGTCTCCATACGTCTGCAGGTGGGTTATTTGTTTTACCTTTGGCAAATTGTGTCCATTTCCTCTCTTTACGAATCGAAGACGCTAGCCCTGAGTGTTAGCAACTTGCTTGCAAACGGTCATTCATAAGTGGGTTTGTTATGGCAAAAGCGAGGTCATTCCATTCTGACAGTCGCTGAAAGGTGTTCAGGCATAGCGCCCCAATAGGCTGCATAGTAGAACGAACCTTGTTAGTCCGTCTTGTTTGTCTGTCTTGTTTGTTTTGTTAGTCCGTGTTCTTCGTCCTTGAACAGCAAGAGAATGCGTGTGTGTGTGTGTGTGTGTGCGTGCGTGCGTGCGTGCGTGTGGCTGTGAGTGTGTACGCGTGCGTGCGTGCGTGCGTGCGTGAGAGCATGCTCGGGTACGTGTTTGCGGGCACCTCGCTGAAGTTCTCTGCAAAGCGACTCTGAATATAGTCACTGCAACACGACGTTGTTCATTAGCATCAACAAATGGGTCAGCATCCTCCTGATCTGATCGTTGGACACCTGGTAAGTCGCACCCACAGCTGTTATGACCACCAGCAGTACCCGCTGCGGCGACATAGGAGTAAGACTACCAGGCAGCACCAGCAGCAGCACCAGCAGCAGCAGCGGTAGTGGTAGTTGTCGCAAATAATTCTAATAGCCCCAGTGGTGGAGGTGGGTGTTGAGGTGGGGGAGAGGTAGCTGTAACAGTAACACCAGCGGTAAGAATTATTGTAACGATGATGCTTTTGAGAGGGATGGGGGTAGGGGGTTAGCAGGATAAGCTTGGCTGATCGCTTGCTTTTATTGCTGGGTTAGAAAATCCCAGGTGCACGTGCGGGCTCACGCTATCACGTGCGCCCACCTGCTGGCATTCTGCACAACCCCGCAATTCGCTGCGCTCCCCTCACACAGCTGTACACCGGGTGCATGCCCATGCCACCAAACGAGGAGGGTCGGGTACTGCCCACAAGTGGCTGGGTGTTAGCGTGCATTTGATATCTACACAACCTGCAGTATGCGCCCTTACTAGAAGCACAAGCCACCCGAATTGAGGTGAATAAACCATGTCAATGCTTAGGGCTGAAACCTTTTCGCGACAAGGCTTTCTCATGTTTCATTATCCTTATCTATTCCAAGCATCCATTCTTTAAAAAAAAAAGACTTCTGCGAAATGCCGAGATTTCATTTCGCGATTTTTAATGAATTTAATTTTATGCCGACGATCTGTTCTTCCTTTGTAATCGATGCTCGGTTTGTATAACTTCTTCGTCTATAATTTTTTTTAAAGTTTACTTCAATGTGTTATTTTTTTAATGTGTGGGGTCGGGGTTAATAACCAAAAGTTCATTTTCATTTCGTTCTGCTTCCTTACGATAAGCTTTTCTTGATCCCCTGATTTCTTGTAACTGGGGGCTTGTGTAGTATCGCCGTGGGGGCTAATGAAGTCGCACCGTGGGGGCTTGTGAAGTCGCGCCCTGGTGACTTGTGAATTCGCGCCGTATGTTCGTTGGTAATAAATTGGTTTTTGGTGCTACATACATATTTTGTCGTAACTCGATGTAATCTTTCTATTTTTTTAACCATTTTGTTTATCACAGCAGGATGTTTAATTGCCCTAAATCTGTTCCTGTTTTCCACCGAATGCGGAGTCTGGGTGTGTGATGTCCTTGTTCCTCGATGTCCTGTGTCCATCTTCTCACAGCCGGACATGGCGCCAGCCATGGTCAGGGCTGGGTTGTGAAGATGTTGCATCTACTTCCCAATCATAGCCACACTGTACACTACACAGTACACCGGGCTACGTGAAGGACAGACAAGAATGGTCATGCAACCCAATCCAAGGCAGGAACGCCGTGTTCTCTACAGGCTGTACCACAGGCAACGGCCGATTCAGAACGGTTCTATGTGGAAAGCCCTGGCAAGTCTAAGCTGACCTAACTGGCAGACACCTACGCGCGCACACAGGCGCACGCATTCCACGACAAAAATATAAGAGCTATGCAGAGTTATATTTTCTGGCGACTAATGCATTAATGCAAGCATTCGAAGTACGAGACGCAAAGATACAGTCTTATTCAGAAGACATAGTGAATGCCCAGAGGTCTGGGACAAAGGGATCGTAAAACCAAGTTCCGTGCCCGCTTTGTTGCTCCAGATACTTTCATTTTGTCCAGTCAGCTCTCCCAGACTTTTATGGGCAACTTCACTGTAGTCTTGGCGCTGATAAGTTTATGCTTTCGTCGATAAGCGTAGTCTAGAATATTCTTCTCTAGATTCATGTCACTTGGGGAGGCGGCTACAAATGAAGATAGGGTGACATCAAACAAAGCCCCCGAACTACCCCTCGCTCGCCGCAGACATGATGAAGACATAAATAACAAACTGTTTTCCCCTGCCACACAGGTATGACCTTGAGGTTGCGGTCGATTAAACACATTTTGCTGCAATGGCGATATAATGCAGCAGTGCTGAAAAATCCGAAAATTTATGTACATCCGTAGCAGCAGTAGAAATAAATGGAATCCCATCACTCTGCCGAACGGATCAAACCTTCGATCTAGATATACACCCAGTAAAATTCACGGAAGACCCAGGTGAATGCCGTGATACACAGCCTGGAACATTTCAAACAGAAAAATGCCGTCTTTAATGTCAGTTACTGGTCGAACGGTTGAGTCTGACCATGTGAGATTGGACAGTTGGCCCCAAAAGTGGGCGTGAAATTGGTCGAGTGTCGTGGATTTCAGCGTGCGCTGCAATGGCGGCGTTGTTTAATTTTGATCTTCTTGTGTAGGTCCGTCGTATTATTGTAGATGAACCTGTTCTGTTTTCACACAATAGTTACCATCATTACGCAGGTGGTAACCAACGCCAGCAGATGTTCAGGTCGCAGCTTTTTCTTTTATCGTGTCTTAAGGGCTGTACTCTTCACACTTTGCAGTTTATGTGGAGATGCAAATCAAGGGCAGCGTGTACCACACGACAACTGCCTGTGCCTCCTCACAGCACTTGTCTCCATCACAGAAGGACACTGAGGAATACGGGACGTGAAAATTGCATTCCAATCTAAACTGGAAGCGTACAAATTCAAGCCTCTTGTACCCAGCTTAGTTGATGTTTGAAACAGAAAGTGGCCCAAACAATCAACGTTTAATATTATTCTGAATCTGGATCTTAAGTCAGAAAAGGGAAAAAATGTCATGGAGCAAACTGGTCGGTGTTCCTGGTGTCAACATCATAAAATGAATTAAAAACTTCGCCGGACGAGACGAGACCTGGAAGTCCAGAGCTAAAAGCGAGTCTAGAAATGCGAGAAATGCGTAAAATACGTAGAGCACAGGGACGTCTGGATGTGCTTAGTGGAGCTGGCTGCTTGATTCGTCAGCAAACAGCAGGAAACTGATTGGAGCTTAGAAACTTGCTGATCTGAATACTGCCAGCGAAATGACTACCCTGCTACACCCGTCTCACGCAGTGCGACAGGGTCTAATGACAACAGCGGTACAAGTCTAATACGACTAAATATTACACGTAAAAGGCTGGTTAAGATATGACTAACTGCAGAATAGTCAACTACGCCCCTATGCCCGCCCTCCTTCTCTCTCTCTCTCTCTCTCTTCTCTGAATGCTAAACGTTGTTGTACATGTAATAAGTTAGTTGTAGCTGTGATGGATGTTATGAAATAAAAAAGACTAGTACTAACACACTCTGAAAAAAAACCCCGCTGATTTCGATCGAAGTAGTTCTCTCTCAGGGAATCCTCAGCTGAACTGTCGCAACGTCTGTGTATGGTCAGAATTCAGAGCGTGTTTGAGGAAACTGTCATATTTGTTGCAGACTGTTGACTACGTAATTCCGTAGCACAATCTTTATTAGACTAAGTTGCACCGTGTGGCGTCTCCTTTCAGTAGCGTGCAGCAGCTCGAAGCTAGACCTCATGCGCTCAAACCACAAATCCATTAATTAAAGTTTGTTCCTCGCATTGCGTGTATGAATATATTGTAAATGTTTTGTGCTTACTCATACGATGTGCATGCGCTTCTATCAGTCTGCTTATCTGTCGTCTGCCGTTCCAGTTTTTGCCGGTCCGTGAAGGACAACAAGCCGTGCAGTCTCTCTGTTCATCCAGTACCGGCTATAGAGTCATCGCAGGAAATTAGGAATAACTGGGTTTTTTTTTCTCTCCCGCGGACCCAGATGCCCCGTCAATGCTTGGGCTGCGAGGGTGCATGGCCACACTCCAGTTACAGTGCAAATCGTCTTGCCAGTGTTGCCTAACATTACCACTCCAAAATTGTAAGAGTTACGTTGTAAATATTGATTGCTGCCGGCGAAAGAAATATCATCAAACTTTAGGAGGAGCATCTTGAGTCTGCGACCGGTTGTATCGTTACAGGCACCAGTGAAGCACAGAGGAAATAAAACTCCATTGCAGCCGTACAGTTCGCACTAAAAAGGACGAAATTTCGCTTCAGACTTAGTCGATCTGGTCGTGCACACTGTAGAAGGCGGGAGGCGACTTTTTTTCCGTACTGAGTTGGTGTACTACAGTACGCTGCGCATGTTGTCTGTGCGACAGGAGGCTGACGTCATCTGCAAAGTCTAGGTCCTCCAGGATTTTAGTGAAGGACCAGCGGATTCCTGTGTTGGCATTTTGTGTACAGCTCTTCATAATCCATCCTGGAGGTTTACATTGTGCAAACTCCATTCGGCCATCTCCCCGCATATTAAACTGTCTGTTCGCACTGACCATCTTACTGCAGCTATCAGTCTGGTGGTTCTTTCAGTGCATAGATTAGTAATAGTGCGAAATCACCGCCAGATGGAAGCACTGTCCTTCTAAATAACCAACAAACCTCTGACTCCCGGCTGTGGCAGTAGCGTTCTGCTGCTGGAGAAAGGGAATTCTGCAACAGTCCGACAGTTGCCGCCTTTCCTCTCACAGCAGCCCTGCCTGATGGCGAAAGGACACGCACATCGGCTGTCAGTATGCAACGACTTTACCTGATGAAAACGTACGTGTGCTCGCAGACGTGCAGTCTTTCTCTACGCAGATAATAATTTGAGCTTGTTAACAGAATCCGGGAGAGGTAGAGGATTTGTTATAGAAATCTGACGAACAAATTCACTCAGCTGGACAGTGTTGTTCTTCCCACAGGGAGAGAGGTGGTGGATGGAAGGGGAGAGAGAGACAGTCAGAAGCTAACGCTACAGTGATATACTGAACCGGACAGATCCCCCCCCCCCAGACAAAACAGATCCCGTGTCCTGGCAGGCAGTTTTAAAAAAAACCTTGAGACACATACATCTTCGGAATACGTCAACTTTTTCTGGCTGTGTAAATAGGGTTTATTAAATGCGTCATGACCCATCGCCAACCGGAAATGAGTGTATCCCGACAGCCCTGTTTTCATTGTCTTCACCTGTTCGACAGACGACGGGTTACTCTTAAATCAACATTTAGCAGAAGAAAGAGGAGTGCACGGGGAGCGGTCTTGGCGAGGTGTTTCTGAAATGACAGATTGTTAATTATGCCGCCATTTCACGCAGACGTTGTCTGTGGAAGACTGGACACAGCGGCGTGCCGTGCCACAAACACGGCTCCGCAATGCCCACCACCAAAAATAAATGCCAGAAGGACGAAGAAGGACGAAGGACGAAGCCGAGAACAGCGCACAACTTGACAATTCTCCGAGAAATGCTGACGATTGACTGGGCTGAAAGGTCAGGCCACACAAGCGATTCACAAGAGGTGGCCATTAGTCCCTAAAAATAAAAGCTGGCCACAGGTGAGCGTGCTGTCGATGTCGCAGACAGTGTGCTGCAAACGACAGCCAGCACCCTGAAGAATTTTGCGAAAGCAGTTCTCGCCATGATTGGGTCGTAGTTAGTCGCGGTATTTCCAGATGGGATAGAAAGGCCAGGAACAAATAATGCATCTTGAAACAGTGAGAGATCAGAAGAGGAGAGGACGTGACGATGACAGACAGACAGAAAGGCAGACAGGCAGGCAGGCAGACAGGCGGGGCATGCGGGCAGAAAAACAGCCAGACAGACGGAGAGAGAGAGAGAGGAGAGAGAGAGAGCAAAAGAGAAAAGGGGCCCAACACAAAAAGAGAAATGGCGAGAGAGACAGACATGAGAGACAGAGAGGCACAGATAGCCAGGCAGAGAGAGAGAGAAGAGGAGGGAAGAAAGAAGATATAACGAGAAGGAGAGGAACTATTCTGGCGTGACAGGCTACAGTTAATATGAAAACATCCCCTGAAGCACGAGGCAAAGACTCCCTTTAGCGGAAGAATCTTCCCAAAAAATCTGCATTAGAAAGGAAAATAGCCGAGAATCCGTGGACAGCTTGTTGTGACAACGTCCTCCCGCGAGTTGTCGCCTAGCCATGATAATGTCTAGCAGCCTGCAGGGCTGGAGTGCCAGCCAAGAGCTTGTTCCTCGCACTCTTGGCGAGCGCCCGGCGGTGGGGGACCGCTCCCTGCCTTTCAGGGCCGCTGGAGTACTGTTGCGGTGCGCGAGGCACCGGCCCAGTGCGCCTAACGAGGCACACTTGCCACACTTCAACGTTCGAGCTCCGCTCCCAACCCGAGTTCGATATCTGTAATAAACAGTTTGGTGTCCGTCAACATTGCAGGTTCCGTAGCACGGTAGCAGAACTGTACACAAATCGCAAGGGACCACTGTAAGCTCACAGCTTTGGCAAACGTGTTAACGCTAAAGCCGTGTTGCAATCTACAGAAGTAAACGAACGATGCTGACTTCTGGAACTATTATGTTACAGTATGCAGCAGGAGATAATGCTGACACCTCCATTGGCGTGATTTCGCGTCATTGGGAGTGGGGATGAGGACGTATTGCTAAGCTATGCACAAACAGAACCCCCAGTCTGAAAGCTACGGTAAAAATGGCCAGTGCGAAGAGGCCGTTTAATGTACACGGAGATGGCCGAATGTTTAACTCCAGAAATAATCCTCTACCACCCCTGGATTCGAACCAGCAACCTTCAAGATCCTAGTCCGCAGTTCTACCCGCTCTATTCAATCCCCTAGTCTAGGCGACGTAAACGAAAAACTATCTCTCCAAGTTCAGCACCTCCACTCGAAAGAGCTCCTAATCTCTAGCCAATCGGGACGCGCACTGCAGGAACATTGCGAAGTGAGCAGCAGACTTCACACAGCACGAAGCGCTGAACCCCGTTCAGGCACTTTGCGATGCCTAATTATTCACTTCGCAATATTCAAACCTCGGTGGTTACCCGATGGTGATCAGCAGATTAAAACACGGTTTAAAACGGCCTTAAGGCTGATGGTAATCTGGCGAAATGTACGTTGTAGTTCGGCAGATGTGGTCATCAGCATACATCGGGCAGCTGTGGCGAACTATTTCAGGTATTCTTCTGGTTAAGAAAGGACTTGCGCAAATATATAAATAAATAGAAAAACTGAATTCATTTTACTTTAGAAGTATTACTCGAGTTATGTTATCCGGCATAGTTACTGATGTTGATTATGAATACAGAATCGTAAAAAAAGGAGAGAAAAAAAACGCTGATCAAACGGATTTAGCCCGCATATTCATTCGATCTGGCCGAATGTAAAATTTAAAATGTATCTCAGATATATGATGTTTATATACAGTTCAGCTTTGTACGTGCCTACGTGCATGTGCATGTTTAAACTTTAATTGCTATCTCGGCCATGTTCGCCAACATTGCTTCATGAATTAGGCCCACTATAGGGGCAAGTGACGTGGTTCTAGTTTACACAGCTCAGCCAAAAACATTGTCCTAACAATGAGCGTGCAGCAGCACCTTTGAAATGATCCTCGGGTGGGTGTTTAATTGTTGCTAAACGTCCCGCCTATGTGCAAATCTGGAGCTCTATTCATGGCCGTTAACCTAAACCGATCGCAATCACGTGACTAACCATCGTTTCCATTGGCCAGCAGGTCGTTAACCGATGTTTTGTTAGTGTTAGATGTTAGTGTGTTAGTGACGTCGATCTGTTTAAGCTTAACCAACGGCCATTATAATTACGGCTACAGGAAGGTGTTGCTTGAGAAAAGTTCTATGGTCACACCCAGTCACAGCTGTCACACCAGACCGACCAGTCCTAGTACTGCTCCCTATAGTGTCAGGCGTCTGGCAGGGCAGCTACTAGATTGGCAGTTTTTAAGTCTTAGGTATGACTCGGCCGGGATGCGAACCACCGACCTCCCTCCTCTGCGCCTTAACCGAAGAGCACCACACACGTGCGGCAGGGAAATCGCACCTGGCAGGGAGGCGAGTTCCTAACATGAAGGCTGTGCCCTAAACCCACCCCCCCCCCCCAGTCTGGTGGAAAGAGACGGAGAAATTTGATTACAGATCTTTAGTCTGCAAACCGCAGCCGATAACAGGATATAAGTGTGGAAATTTTACCGAGACAATGCTTTGGCTAGATATATGAGAATACAAGTGTCGAGATGCGTGTATGCACGCGTAATGGTTCCATGCATATGCAAGTGTTATTATCCTATATTCCTTACAGATGACACGCATTTTAAATCCCACATTCAAGCGTTGTAACTGCAGTTTTAATTTCAAAATATTAGCGTGATTAACGAGAAAAAGATGGTACTGCAGAGTTTTCAAACCCCACCCCGCTTGTTTTCCAGGAATCTGTTTCTCCAGTTTATATGCGTAAAATCAATCTCTCATGTAGTGATGGTGATGGTATGTTTGTGTATGGGGGTGGACGATTGAAAAAAACAAGTTCCGAAGAACACGACGATTTAAAAGGCACAGAACAGAAATGTAGAGAAAATGTGATATACGTTACCCGAAGTACATGCGTACTTGTGTGTGTGTGTGTGCGTGCGTGCGTGCGTGCGTACGTGAGCATTCGTGAGCGTAGTTGTACGTGTGTTTTGTGTATGTGTGTGCGTGCTTGTGAATTTACACACACGCATGCTAGTGTGTTAGTGCATGTTTCGTAAATATA
This sequence comes from Lanistes nyassanus, assembly GCA_004794575.1. Taxonomy (NCBI): domain Eukaryota; kingdom Metazoa; phylum Mollusca; class Gastropoda; order Architaenioglossa; family Ampullariidae; genus Lanistes; species Lanistes nyassanus. The sequence goes on from SMGT01011604.1 coordinate 143,829, forward strand.
GCAGTACGGTTGATATCTGAACGCTCTGTATTTGTTGAAGGGCGGGGGGAGGCGGGCAAAAGGAGTGGAGAGCTCAAGCTGGTTTATTAATGCGTGTACTTGCATGGACGCGTGTGTACTGATCCGTATTCTGTGAATGTGCCATTGATGTCTCTGTTACCGAATAGGGGCCTGTGCAGAAAATCAATCCATTTTAGTGTCCGTGATCTGAAACGGGGATGCAAGACCATTACAAAAAGGTCACAGGTAACTGTAAAAAAAAAGTAAATAAAAAAATTTCAGAAGGAAACTCACAGGTTTTTAAGTCACAAAGGGATGCAGTGAAAATCAATTAAATGTTTACATATCTTCCTTCGAAGTACATGTACATATGGTTAAAGGATATTGCGTGGGTATGGACGGGCGTAAGCGCATGCGGCCATTTTGTGTATGCGTGCCTTCGCGTTGCTGTACATGCGTGTTGGTATATTTATGAATGTGGTAGGAAGTTGCACATCCGACTGATCTTTTGTGTCGGGGAAGGTGGGGGAGGTGGGAGAGGGGAGTGTATAGCTGGCAGCCAGTAGGTGTGTGGCTTTGTTTATGAATGAGTGTATGCATGTTTATGCGTATTTGTATGTTGACGTGCATTTTGTAAACGTGGGAGGAATGGGTCCGTGGATCTGTATGCACACTGCATGTGTCGGGTTGGCGGGGATGGGGAGTGTGTGGAAAATTTTACAAGCCACAGCCTCTTTATTTGCGTGTTCCTGGGGAAGCTATGAAATGATAATTTTCGGCAGTGTTAAGTGACGACTGCATACTGAAGTAGTCAACACTTTCAGCAATATCTTTTTCGCACTAAGCACTAATGGTGCAGCTACATTACGCAGACGTGTGAGGCGATGCATAAACCGAACTTTTGATATAGCACTGGGGAGGAAGGTCACGTGCATGCAGAATTTTCCGAAAAAGTTGGAAGCCGAAACGTATGCTGTCGCTGCTGTTGCTGCTGCTGAACGTCTGCAGCACAGCACCATGCGGTGGACGTCGGGGGCTCAGGTTGACGCGGCCGACCTCCAGCTGACTCTAGCATTTAGCGCCACGGGTTCCTGTCTGAGCCAAGAATACAGAGCCAACCCCCCCTCCTCCCATCCACCATCCAGTCTCTCTGCCCTCGTCCCTCCATCTCTTGGCTTTTTGTGTTGTCTCACTCTTTCTTTCCACGTCTATCTTCGTCTGTCTTTCTGTCTGTATTATTCCTCCCTGTGTCCTACCTGTCCCTAGCTGTCTCTGTCCGTCTCGGCAACTTCTGATATTCATATTGATGACGCATTTGACCTGGGCGTTCAACGAACGAACGAACGGACGGACGGACGGACGGATGAACGGAGGAACGGACGAACGAACGGACGGACGGACGGACGGACGGACGGACGGACGTGTAGTTTGGAGTAAGCTGAGCAGAGCTAAGTAAGGAGGATGTCAAGGATGATTAGCTGAACAGAAAATGAAGCAGGGGCACAAGAATTAACTCAAACTAATGGCTGTTTGCAGGCCACGTTCATTCAGTATTTTCTTTGCCTTTGTTCCGACGACAGTATCACCGCGTGCAAAGTCTGTATTTCTAAATGCAAATAATGAAGGCTTATATTTATTCCTATTGTGAACCGTTAAGGACAAGTTCTGTTTTACCCTTTCATGAGTCTCACATTTCAAACCTTTGGTTACTGTAATAAATGATATTCTGTCCCATGTCTAAAACACGAAATGTTAAATAGCGGGTCCCTATGATGTCTTATTGTGGGCATCTCTCCTGCAGGACTTCATCTGTATTCAACTTCAAGATTAGCAAAGATGCACACGTATCATATGAATAAGTAATTATATAATCTTCGTGCATGGGTAACGGAGGAGTTTGTATTTGATTCGGTTTTTTTTTTTCGTGGACGTTTCATTAGTGACGGGAGAGTGCAACGCTGTGCCAACACCATAAACATTGTATCGATACAGAAGTTGTTTGATTTCACCGATTGACTGCATGATATATAATAAAGACATCAGAGTCCGATTGATCGGGCAGTTTACAGATATAATGGGTGTTTGTGTGATTGAACGCAGGTAAGCTAGGTTTATTATCTGCAAAATTCAGAGGGCGTCAGACCTGCTGTCTGAATATTTGCATGTTTATGGGGTTATCGACCTGCTCGCCTCGGAATTACCGTTAGTGTATTGATCACGTGATGTAGGGACAGCCGAGATCAGACGACAGAGAAAGGACGAGTGCAAATCTAGTTGGTGGTATACGGGAAGTTGAAATCGTCCTCATAGTACCATAAAAGTCGATTGCTACCTGTGCGTGCGTAGGTAACTGTGTGCGTACGTGCGTGCGTGGGGCGTGTTTACATACGTGAATGTGCGCTTCTGATACCGCAACAGACATAAAATTTCGCTGTGCTGAACAGAAATTATTTTAAACCTTTCATTTCACGCTGCTGCCTCTGTTGACATTGCGTGCAACATGCAAACATAAATTATTCACCACCACGTACTTACCATCCCTTCCCTACCGGCCACCGCCCCACCACCAGACCTAGCTGAAAGTAGGCTGCCCTTGCCTGGTCGTTTTGCCATCGAGGACCAAGGTAATCAACCCGGGAGCTGAGGTGGAGAAGGCTAGAAGTCGAATCACAGCGCACCGACCCATGTAAGTGACAACCGCATAGGTATCACACTAGAAAGCCGAGATGCGTCGCACATTTGTTTGCGCACGGTCCGACAAAGGCTTTATATTCGCAGCTGACTGGCAGCTGCGCCTGAGGTGGTCGCTTTTGCACTGAGTTTTCACGGTGTCCCTGTCGTTTTAAATACGGCTGCAGAGCCCGCAACCTCGATGCACTAGCCGAGGGTGAGAGTACGTCTTGTTATCGAAGTGCGACATTCACCAGTAAGAGCTGCTAAAATGCTCGTCTTGTGGAAGGATTTTATAAGGCTTAAGGGCAGTGATATAGCGAACAATGCGTACGTAGAATCTGGAAGATCCCGATCAATGTGAATCAGCTGAGCAGACATTTGCAGCAGCATATCAGGGTGGCTGAAACATTTAAACAAGGGCTTATCAGGTTACCAAGGTTACGTGCGCGTCTGATATTTTAGCCAATGAAAATAGAAAATTACATCAACTCCGACTAGAAACAACCGGAAGCTGGAGGAGTCTCCTATACGGATATGAACTAGCCACATTTTATGTGAGAATGTTAAGAAATTTGAGATCAGAAGGCATATTATTCGTGGAATTTAACCGTGTGCTCTTACGCCATGGAACAAAAGAATGGGGGATAATCTGACTGGTTTTCGGCTGCTAAATCCACTGTTTTCTGTCGGAGTAACAACTGTTCTGCTGAAGTCTAAACTGCGGCAGTGCACAGGTAAGCAGCACACAGTGCTGAATGGCGTTACGTTGTTGCTGTAGGAATGCTAAACAGTTGCGCCAGTCGCATTGATTCGATGATTGTTATTTATGTACAGTTCAGTCTGACACCAGTAGAACGTGAGTGCGAAGGATAACGATCGATCGTGCGAGAAGATCAAAATGACAAATGAACATAGCGCCATAAAATCCAAAGGCTTTTAGTTTTACTTTTAGCTTGGATATGACCAGTTCTGTTTATGTTTGTAGCAGCAGTGACGCATTGGATGAATTCTGTTTTTAACATCATAGGTGTCCAGCTCAGATCCGGACCACTTTTAGAAGTTGGGGGAAGGGGAAGTTTGTCTGGAGGTATAAATCGTATACTATAAAACTACTGCCACGTGAGGAAACCAAGAGAAACGGACGTGTCTGTGTGAAAATGCTTAAATATTTTAGCATAGTTTAGTTACCCCTGGGTTTTCTTTTACCTCTTATGTCGTAAGTGGGAGGTGCGGCATTCGTCTTGGTTAGTCAACTTTCCTTTAGTTTTCCGTTTGTTTCTGGGAGTAGGGAGCTGGGTGTTTGAGCAGTCCAGAGAGGAGCAGTACACAAAAGCAGCCTTGTGGATCAACTTGGGAAGTGAGTGCATATGACGTTGCTATTTTTAGCAGGGAAGGTCAGAGAATCACTTTTTAACTGCTGGCTGTTATTGTCCAGGTAGAAAACAATAACAATGTGCAGCATGCATGATATTAAAACAAATTATGGAGGTGTGGCTGCTAGAACAAGTAGGAGTATGAGGGCTGTTGAATGCAGAATTAAGATATCTTGCTGTTCCCTAAGGCTGCCTAATGTAGGTTACAGTACTATGTAGTGTGCACCAATATTCTTCCAAGTAGATCCAGTGTTTCACACCATGACACCCTCACAATACTTTTGACAATGTGGAAATGTATTACTGTTAGGCTGGAGTGGGAGGTACTGCTATTTTAGGCCAGATACTACAGTAGAACCAGAAGTTAGAAAAATAAAGATACAACTTACTTAATTCTGTTTGAAAAGGCTTAGGTTAGAACTCCCAGAAAAGCCTTTTAAAAAAAGGCTCTGTTGATTGCCGTGAAAATGATTGAAGATGGAACATAAACGCAAAACCTAATGTAACAGGGTCGAGCGGTAGTGGTTCGTTACAATTGAAGTCATGGCAATGGCTCTGTCATCCTTCCACTCCGAACACAGTAACAAGGCGTCTTCGCTTCTATTCTCAAACTTTAATACATTTCACGTCACTGAGAGGGCACAGGATGGACCTTCCTAGCCGATGCTACATGGACAAGTACTCAAGATGAAGAGCTCCAACGATGAAGATGATCAAGAATGAATCCTGTCCGCTTTTCCTCAGCTCTTTAAATATGCACATTCCACAATGTAAACCTTTCGCCCACGCCTCCTGCTGAAATGCTCAGTCCACTCTGGTTCCAGACTGACTCTGACCTCCCATAAATCTCTACGCGGTGCCATCCTTCCCTAGGGGAAAAAAACCTGGCCACACCTAAATTACAGATAAGTGTTTATAGGTGGCCTCGGACAGTGAGACCTTGTTGGTCCTTCCCTACCCACCTTTGGGTCAGGGGATCAAAAGAAACACGATACCCTTTATGTTTCCCACACTTGAGTAACCTGCAACTAACCATGGTATGCCGGCTAGAAGAGTTCAGGGGCCGGCTAGAAGAGTTCAGGGGCCGGCTGGGTGGGCGCTTTGGTGTAGATACAACACCAACAAAGCCGAACTTCATTTCTGTGTGCAATAATCTTGTTCTGGGGGGGGGGGTTGTTTTTTTGTTTTGCTTTTTTTCTTATATAAATTATAATCTGTTCCACTTTCTGAAATCTTTTCCTGTGAGATTGTGACACCCCTCCTACCCCCCAAAGAAGGTGCGTTGCCAAATTTATGTTTTTAATCTGACAAAATTAAAACTGCTCGGTAGTTTAATCCTAGGCAACATAATTATGTTCTCATATGTATATCGAGAAAGTATTGTACTTGCAAATTTTAGGGGTTTTTCATTTGTCAATGTTATAAGCCTTTCGAAGTTAACTGTCTCAACTGTCCCAAAAACAACAAACTGAGGGGGGGGGGGGGGAAAGCTTCAAAGATCTGACATTCAAATCTCACTGTGTCAGCATATCCTGACACCTTTACAAGATGTTCCAGGTAAAATAAAGGCATACCAAGTGTGTTCTGTAGTATAATAGCTGTAAACCATAACTGAACAAATTATTTAATTAACTTTTTTTTTAAAAGAGTGAATTATGTAGTTATGCTGTCTTTGTATTATAAACTATTCTTGGAAAGCAAGCAACATACCTGAACAGCGGTGGAATAAAATACCATGTAATGCTTAATGACAAATTAAACATGTTTCAAGACTGTTTTGTAAAAGCCAGATGCCCCATATTTGCCTGGTCAGTTCCATGCAGGACTGTCAAGAGGAGTGTGTGTATGGGTGTGTGTGTGCGTGTGAAATCCGGTACAAAGTTCCGAAGCCCCCAAGGATTCAGGGGCCCCCCAAAGTTGCATATACCTTTAAGAAGACACACCCCCCCACACACACACAATTTCCCAGGGTCTAGTTCCATGTTGCATATTTTGAACAGTGCCCTCCCCTTGTTAAGTGTTTAGCCTGGGGTTCAAGTTGTTGTACTCCCTGTAATGGTCTGGCTGACATAGCTATTATTTTCTGGCAGAGGTGTGTAAAAGTGATCTGTAGCCCAGGTTGTCTTGATTCTCAGAGCATGTATATGGTCTGCCATGAGCTTAATATTAATACATGTATTATCATCATTACCACAGTACCTGGGGTGACATGACATAGGGTGTGTACAGCTGATATTAGTTAAGTTTTCAACTTCAGTCTTTTTTCTTGGGTTTTTAATTTTACTCTCAGACCTCCTTCAGAGGCTTGTATTTTATAATTTTAATACAATTACAAGAGAGGCCAACGACAGAAAAGAGGCAAATATTGTACAGACAAGTGTGTAGTGCCTACTCAAATTCATTGTCACTTTGGGCATTTCATTATGCACTGCATGCTTCTGCGCACTTCTGTGTATATGTGTAGATGCGCATGTGCACTTATGTGCATGTACACTGACAGACAGAAATCTTACTGAGCTTTTAGTCATAAGTGTGCACCATAATTATTTCCTGGAGTTGATACTTGTATTGTGATAATGCAACAGCCATAATGTTATTTATAATATGTTGTCTCTGGTCAGTGACCCATTGACTGTAGGACTGCTCGATCTTGATGACTGGACTGCATTAATCAGTCTACCATGAACCAACATCGGAACTTTATTTTGAGATACAGACTTTTTTTTTCTTTTTTGCTTTCTTATTCTGTTCTGTGTTCGTGACAGCTATTTTCAGATTCAAATATGTCAGCTCATAATTGCTGCAGGTGCACAAATTACTTCTATGTTTAGATTTCTCGGTTCTGTACACTCAGAGAGAGAGAGAGTTAGTGAGAGAGAAAGAGGGCTTGGAGCTCAGAATGCAGTACATTTATTACCAGGTCTATTCATAAAACATTGTGAGATTTAAACTGAATAAGTCACGAAATACAGTTATATTTATAAAAAGTTAGACTACATGGACAATACTTTAGATGCCCACACCTGTTTCTTCTTTTTTCTTTCATGTAATTCTTTCTTTCGTGTAATTTTCTGTCATATAATTAATAAGCATAACTATTGAATGACTGATCATACACAGAATTTCTTTTCTTTTCTTTTTTTTTTGTCCGCATAAAAGTCCGTCTGTCTGTAGTACCAGTGTATTTTGCTTATGGAATTATCATAAAGATTCATATGCAAGTCTTGTTGTTGTAATGGGCAATATCACAGAAAGTGTAGCTTGTTCTCAGTAAATAAACAATGAGGACATAGTGTTAGATCAGATGTATATCTCTTGTTTACATTTAAACCAGTATTCATTACTCAAAACTTCACAAGAACTTCCTTCAGTAATAGTTATACATGTATGCAGCAGATGCTGTGCTGATGTAGCACATTTTTAAAATAGCAACATATTTTAAATCTTGAGCAGGTAGCTAATTTGCTGGTTTAGGCTTGTCTAGAACATTCATTGTCTTTTGCTCTGTTGACATTTTTTGTTTTTGAAAAATCATGACTCATCTTTCTCCATAACCACAAAGAAAAGCCAGAAAGTATCCAGATAGTGCTAGCATGCGCAAGAGAGAGGGAGCCAGAGTTTAGAGCAATATATAGTAATGTGCAATGTGAGCCTTTTAGTTTTATGTCCTTTTGACACAGAAAACAAGCAATACTTGTTCCTAAGTTTTCTTTAAAAAAAACTTTAAATACAGCTAATGAATAGAGAATATTGTTAAAGACTAAAAGTAACACTCTAACAACCTGCATTCAGTTTGCGTCATTTGAGAACAATTTGCATTTGATAACAGATGGCCTGTATCATCATTACATAATTTGCTGAGAAAAGCATGAGATGGCTTTCTGTCATATGATTATGTAGACATTTCATTTGTTTGTTTTGGGGTGGTTTTTTTTTCATTTTGAGGCACTTAGCATGGAAAGAAGCAAATGGTGAGGTGAGTTACTGAGTGTTCAGATAAAGCTAAACCATCATGCTGAGTCTACAGTAGACAAAGTCCATTTCACTGTAGCCATACCCTTGTATCAGAGTCACAAAAGATCACGGCAGTTTCAAATGTCATCAACGTCTGTGTGCCCTGTGACATGCTATCTATACACAGCAGACTAGTCCTGCGGTGACATACATCAGGATGGGAGTGTCACAACAAGCAGGAAATGCCATATTGTTTTGCCTCATACTGATGTAGCTAACAGACAGTGAGCAGGATCCGGACAAAAATGATTTCAGTTTTTTAATGTGGCCCCTCGGTTGTTTATTCTGCGGATATGTAGATGTAGTTCAGTTTGAGTAAAACTAACAGAAGTAAACTATAGAGAGGAAAAAAGAATTACTTGGGAAATGGCAAAAGCTGCACAATTTTGAGAATTATTTTAACCCTGACCAGAGCAAGAAGTAAGGATTAAACAGCTATTAATATTAACAATTTGAGCCTTGAAAACTTAAGACAAATTTGTGAAGTGTTTTAGCATTGCCTAATACCTAGCAAATATGGTGATCTTATCAAGTATGCCTTAATTGAAAAATTACCTGAACCAGACAGTATTTTCTGTCCTACTGACTTGTTGAAGCCGTTTTCCTGATCTTTGGGATCTTTTGTTTTTGTTTTTAAGGGAAGCAACATGAAGTGGCTCTTGGGCAGAGGCTGTAAATGTAACATTAACCCAAACCCGGACATTGCCCACCGTACGTCTTGTTACAGTTAAATCACAGCCCTATGTGTTAAAACCATGTCAGATCTGGAACTACAGCCAATGTCCAAAGAAAGGGCTGATAGGGGTGACAGCCCTGGAAAACCCAGAAAGTCCCTGGAGTTTTCTGTCCCCCATACAAATGGAGTTGCAGGCCAGAAAGGCTTCAAGAGCGGAAAGGTCACTCCATCACCATCTGCTACTGCGCTGCCAAAATCATCCCACAAATCAGCTTGGCAGCGGGCACAAGAACGGTTTGCAGCTCAGCACACAGCCTTCAGACTTGATCCAAGGGAGCATCCCTCTGGCAGCATCAGTGATCATTTGACAGGACTGGACTCAGAGGAGTGCTGTGGCATGCAGAAGGTGTGTATGTCAGTTGATGTGTGTCGGGTATCTCACCTGGCTCAGATGGTCTTAACTGACTTCCCTGTTTCCCGGTAGAGGTTAGCAGTGCCAGTAGAATGTTTCCAGCAGAGAATACCAGTACCAGTAGAGTATTTCCAGCAGAGACTAGCAGTGCAAGTGCCATGTTTCCACTCAGAGACAAACAGTAGCAGCTCCATGCTTCAAGTACAGTGCCAGTAGGGACCAGCAGTTTCATTACCCTGTTTCCCAGTAGAGACAAGCAGTACCATTACCCTGTTTCCTAACAGACACTAGCAATACAGTGCCCTGTTTTCCATTATAGACAAGTAGTGACAGTACTGTTTCCCCGTAGAGACTAGAAGTAGCAGCAGTACAGTGGATCTTGTTTCCCAGTAGAGATTAGCAGCAGCAGTACAGTGTTTTTAGTAGAGACTAGCAGTTGAAGCACTGTTTTCCAGCAGAGTGTCGGGAGTAGCAGTATGTTCTTCCCCAGTAGAGACCAGCAGTAGCAGCCCCAGTTTCCCAGTATACGTCCACAGCAGAATACAGTGCTTCCCAGCAGAATCTTGCATCCAGTAGAAATAGCAGTGTTGGGAGTAAATAAAGAAGTAATGGCACTGTGTGTAGACAACACCTTGTTATTTAGTGTTTAATTTATCAGCATGTGTACTGATATTGTTTACTGTTTTTTTGTTTTGTTTTGCTGTTCCACTGCTAAAATGAATGTTCATAGGTTCTTGGTGACAGAAGTGGGAAGGTTGGAAGGGAAAGCAGGATAACCATTGTTGTGGTAGTGGTGAGGGTGGTGGTGGGGGGGGGGCTGCTGGTGGTTGTGGTGGTGGTGTGGAGGGGGGGATGGCAGGGGTGCCAGTGATGATCCACAGCATCTAAACATGACAAATGAGATTCAAGAAGTTCGTGCTTAAGTGCTTAGATAGGTGCTTCACTGAAATCATAAACATATGGTTGCATACTCATAACATGTCTCCCCCTTTTTCACCACACATTTGCAGGATATTTTCTTTCATCCAGCGTGTCGCAATACATGTACATGTACTTTATTGCTGCCTCAGCGATTTTTCTTAAAAGTAGTTTTTTCCCCACAAGTTTTACATCAGATTCGTGAAACTGAATGAGTACAGTATTGAATTAGTGTTAGTTTCACTGTTCCTCATCTGCAGGTAGTCACGATTTTCCGATCCAAAAGGTTCAAGGACCCCAAACTTGAGTTGTTATACCAGCGCTATTTCTTCAAACCCAATCAGACATCGGTGACCATACTGCTTACCATCTTTGGAGTCGTCACTTTAGTCCTGCTGGCCTTCCATTATGCCGAAGGAATTCAGTCTGTGTTGCCCGGCGTGGTTCTGGCTCTTGTCTTCTTCGTTTTCACTGTGATCATTGTAAGTCTGTGAAGTTGATAACATTTCTTGGTGCTAGCCAATGAAACCAGTTTGAGCTGTGATCATTGTCAGTTGATAACATTTCTTGTTGCTAGCCAGTGAAACCAGTTTGAACTGTGATCATTGTCAGTTGATAACATTTCTTGTTGCTAGCCAGTGAAACCAGTTTGAGCTGTGATCGTTGTAAGTCTGTGCAGTTGATAACATTTCTTGTTGCTAGCCAGTGAAACCAGTTTGAACTGTGCCTTATTGACCGATGCTAAATACTGAAGTTGTTGAAAGATAATGTTTGAATGCTTGCAGGAAAAATGAGCACTAAGTCTGTGCCTCATGAATAAAATATGCATTCAAAACACTGACTTGCTTATAAGTAGTGTTCTTTGTTCATACCCCCTTGAAGTCAAGTCAGTCAAATCTGAAAGGTTCCACTTCATGTCTAATACTAATATAATTTCTAGTATGTATTTTTATCAGAATGGAACCAAAGCTTTGTGAAGTGATTTTGTATAACTAGCGTGATATGTTGTGCTGAAATTGTGCATGAAACTGTTCTGTTTGCCTGCTATGGGTTATACTGTTCCTAACTTTTTCTGACACAGGTTTTGACCAACCGGCCCTCGCTGAAGGAGCAGCATCTGGTTATTCTGTGTTATGTGGTGCTAACATTGCTGTTGGTGTTGACGGCACTGGTTCCAAGCACCAGCATTCCATTGGATGCTTCCTGTGGCATGTGGTCGTCTATATTCTTCATCTACATGACCTATGCCCTCATGCCCATCCGCATGCGCCTGGCTGTTTTTACTGGCATAGCCATCGCTCTTGTACATACCATCTGTGCTACAGCCCTCAACTACCAAAAAGACTACCTTTGGAAACAGGTGACAACCTTGGTTACTTTAAAATGTTCTAGCATCCATCATAGCAGTCACTTTTAGTATTCACTTGTACTCTGTTCACCTTGTACTCTGTTCGCATTGCTGCCTGCTGTCATGTGTGATGTGGCTACGAAGTGTCCTGAGAGTTTTGTGTGGTGGTGGTGGTGGTGGTGGTGGTGGTGGTGGTGGTGGTGGTTATTTAGAGGGACAGTGCTTCCACCTGGCGGTGATTTCGCACTATAGGGGGATGGGGTCCTATTACTAAACTATGCACTGAAGTAACCACCAGACTGATGGCTGCAGTAAGATGGTCAGTGCGAGCAGGCAGTTTAATGTGCGGGGAGATTGCCGAATGGAGTTTGCACAATGTTTAACTCCAGGAAATAATCCTTGGCCACACCAGGATTCGAACCAGCAACCTCCATCTGCTAGTCCACAGCTCTCCCAACTGAGCTGTCCAGGCCCCCGAGTTTTGTGTGGGAGATGACTGTGAGTTATATTTACTCCATCAACAAAGGCCTGCCTGGCTCCTTCCTAGCATGTTTAAATTCTCTTGCTATTCTGTGTTCAGTTCGGGTTTAGCCTGGTGCATGCCAAATGGTGGTTTTAGAAACTGCTCTTTTCTGTCAGCTTCATAAGAGCTTGTCTGTCATTTCACTGTATCTTTGTACGATGGAACACCTTCTAGTGCTAGCATTCAGCAGGAGCATCTTGTTGCTCAGTTTCTTTGTATTGGTAAGAGAACACGTGCAGCTGTATTATCCTTCAGTCAGGAGTGCACTGTCTGCTCAGCTGTCCTGTGCTCGAAGGATTAATGAGGAATCTGAGCTGAAGACATTAGTAACACTACAGTGATTCTGCTGCGTCGGTTGTGACAACAAAAACAATGCCAACAACATTCCAGTGCAGTGGAGTGGGATTGCAATGCTTCGTACTCATAGGTCATGCATGTGTACAGCCCAGATGTTTCTTAGTCAACCATTGCCTTGTTTTGGGAGTGTTAATATCTGACGTCACAACAAAGTCTAGCTGTCATTTTTGCCCACCTTAAGTCCGTTGTCTTTGTTGCTAAGAAAATGATAATAATGTAAATGAAAATTCTTGTCCTTGCACATGTTCATCACATGCATCAAACACACAGAGCTAAATCCATTGGTATGACTTAAGGTGTATAGTTCCTGTTATGTCTGTCTGACACACACACACAGAGCTAAATGCATTGGTAGGATGTAGTTGGTATTATGTCCATGTGCTCCATGTCATTATCTTGTGTAGCACCTGAACCTGTAGAATGCATAGGGCAGGTAACCTAAGTAAGGCAGTTCTAAGGATCTCCTCCAGAAATACGAGGTGATGATTAAAAATAAATTAAGTGCCTTTGATTCCTTATATGTTGCACCTGCATGTTACATGGGCTTGTGTAGTCAGAGCTGATGCAGATCTCTTGATGTGTCTCACAGGCTATTGCTAACGCTTTTATCTTCATTTGTGTGAACATGGCTGGTGTGTTTACACACTATCCAACAGAGGTGGCACAAAGACAAGCATTTTTAGAAACCAGACGCTGTATTCAAGCTAGGCTAACAACACAAAGGGAAAATCAACAACAAGTAAGGGATTTTCCCCCTTGAATTTAACCCCCCAAAAGCCTTTATTGTGAGTGTAAAACTGTGGTACCATTTTTATAATACAGATGCAAAGGTGCCTGTATCACATTTTTAGTTAAATCCTATGTAGATTGTAGACCTTTCCTTAGTGTTTTTGGTGAACCACAGGAATTTGTGAATGTTCTGTGTCCACACTTGGCATATTTCCTTCCTGTCATTTTGGCTCATTTCAAAGGTGAAGTATCACCAGACTGCCTTTGAATAGTTCCAAGTTGCATTATTATTTTGAATCATTTCACTGACGAGTCTTGCAGATTATTTGTGGCTTTGTTTGCTTCCTTTAGGAGCAGCTTCTTTTGTCAGTTCTGCCTCGCCATGTTGCCATGGAGATGAAAGCAGATATTGCAGGCAAACCAAAGGACACCATGTTCCATAAAATTTATATTCAAAGACATGAAAATGTCAGGTAAGACAACAACCTGTAAGCCTGTCTGTGAACTGATCAGTTGATTTGGTTTTTGCTGCTTAACATCCAGTTGCAAACGAGGTGCATATCAGGAGGGTGTTGCTTAGACAAGTTAACGTGCTGCCCCACTGGGACTGCTGTCACAACACAGGCTTTAGTCCCACCCAGTCGCATGATACTGACACTGGGCCAACCTGTCATTTCTGAACATTAGAGACTTGTAAGCATGTAAGTGACCTAGTTAGTAGAGACCTGTGACCATGTCTGCCTAAGTGGAGCAGTAGCAGCCTGTGAGCATGTCTGTGAATGGAGCAGTAACAGGCTGTGAGCATATCTGTGAATAGAGCAGTAACAACCTATGGGCATGTCTGTGAATGGAGCAGTAGCAACCTATGAGCATGTCTGTGAATGGAGCAGTAACAGGCTGTAAGCATGTCTGTGAATGGAGCAGTAGCAACCTATGAGCATATCTGTGAATGGAGCAGTAACAGCCTGTGAGCATATCTGTGAACATTGTAGCAGCAACACAACAACATATGCCTGAACAATGCAGCAACCACTTGTGAACATGTGAGCAGTGCCATAACAACCTGCGAATGTGCCTGTGAACAACCTGCTTGGATGTCTATGAACAGAGCACTAGGATAATGCGGCATGTGCTGGCCTTGTCAGTTTAATTTAATGTGTCAGAAGGCCAGCAAGGAGGTCATGCATACTAAATATAAACACTGACTTTTGCAGTGGTGGGAGGACTTTTGGAATTTGTTTGACTTACACAGTAGCAGATACAATAACATGCATGAAAACAAAATAACAACAGCTGTACATGTAATTTTGCAGAAGGTGTATTGGTGTCTGACTTTCCGTATGTCTGTGGTGTTTGCTTGCTGGAGCCAGCAATGGTGTTGAGATGTAAAGGATAATGTAACCTATGGGAAGTTGTTTGTGAGACTGTAGCCTAACATGGTACTACATCAAATTCTGCTTATGTAGCAGTGCATGTGAACAATGTGCTGAATCCTTTCTTTGATTCAAACAGTAACTTAACCCTTACAGCATGATGGGCCATGATTGTGGCTTTCCATGGCAAGTGCGGTACAGCTCGTGCCAGCCATGCGTCTTTCGATTTAACCATGATTTTTGCTTGGGTATTTCATTATACCCAGCAGTGTCAATGTTAAGAAACTCAGTTACCGCATGTAAATCACTAGTGATGTCTCTGTTGTGCTTTTTTCAAGCAGTGCCCTTACTGCTTTAGTGAAGTCAGAAATCAGTAGGTGAATACGTGCTCACATGTAGTTTTAAACAGACATTATTATTTTTCTTTCTCCCGATGCTTACTGAGTGGAAATGGCAGTTCTGATGTTTGAAATAAGATGCATACTATAGTTTTGGATCTCTGACAGACACAGTTTATGTCTAGGAGACTAGAAGACTGTGTCTGTGGAAATAGCTATTAATATAATGAGGTCAGAGTTTGTCTTTGAGACTAGAAGCCTTTATGTGAACATAACTATTATAGTATTAATATTATATATACAGACAAATATGGGAAGGTTATTCTAAGAGAATTTAGAGCAGCACCTTCAAAATCAGGAAAAACACATTTTCCCACTCCCCATGCCATCTGACAATGCCTGTATTTTCTGGTCTGTAAATCCACCTTGCCAAGTTCTTGATACTTCCGGCTTCTTGTGGCGGACTGGCAGCGAGGGAAGAGCATGCTGCTGTAAATCTTGCTTCTTCCATGTCCGTGCTCATTTTTTGGTTATTTCTCCCATCAAAGGACTCAATGAAAATACAAAACTGTTCTGGGGGAAAAGACTTTCCTGCAATATAAGTGACCCTTTTGACATACAGTGGGCAAGTTCTTGGTGCTGCTTACAGATCCTGCTTGTTACAGCCTCAGTGCCATAGCCACACGCTGGTAAGAGGCTTGGCCACAAGACTAATGCCATTTTTGTGGAGGCAGGAACCTATTGATCTTGAAATTAGGTGCTGCTTTCAGGGTCCTTAGCATGCCACTTCTACTGACAGCCGCACATTCTGTCCCTTGATTTTGATTGCTTGTGCCTTTAGTCTGTGGAGGAAAAAGGTAGAGCACTAAAGGTTATTTCCTCCCCGCCCTACCTCACCTTCCTTTTTCTATCTTTTTTGGTTGTTGTTCCTTGATGACCGTTTGACATTTCTTTCCTGTGCTTTAAACTTTCGGGCTGTTCTCATCACTCCATCCTGTACTGGTTGAGTAAGTGAGTCTCGTTGCTTTTTCTGAGACCTCCATTTACGTTCAGGTGAAATCACTGTCCTTGTCTCCTTTGGAAATTTCTGTCTTTTCTTCTTTCAATGCACCGAAGTTTCAGGCAGTTGTTATGTTCAGTTTCACTCTCCTGTCATTCTGTCTGCTGGGTGGAGTTTGAAGGAATTGTGGTCTTGGAAATGATACGTTCTGCAATCTACACAACAGAGTTGTTGGTAATGTCTGTCTGTCACATCATTTGTGGATCTAAGTAATGATAATTCTGCATCCCTTTTGTTTGTATAGTCTTTAAAGGGGGGTGAATAGAGGAGGTAGCAGATTGGTGTTTACTATACTGATATTATTTCTCAGACAATGGGATGGCTGCTTAAGGTCAAGTCAGCAGTGAATGGTATCTC
>SMGT01011605.1:0-20076 GCA_004794575.1 Lanistes nyassanus
GATGAGCTACTAATATTGTCGTACGATAGCTTGCTTCGTAGTTACACGGACACAGCCTACGTCGTAAAACGTATAGCTAACGGCTAACCGTTGAAGACAATTTCCTTATGCTCCTCGTCACCTTTTTTTACGAGCTATGATTCCCAAATGAGTTTTGTCGCTACACGAAGTCTACCTTTCCTTCCAGTGACCGAAGAATATTCTCTCTGGAATAGCAACGCGTCTAGTTCTGTAGAAAAAACCGTTGGCAAGATTCGCAAGCTTGCACACACGTCTGACCTCTGTAACGTCCCTTCCAAAACTCCCTAAGCGTTCCACCTCCGCCCCAAAGTTTTCTCTGTTTCCCTTAACAACACGATTTACACCTTCTCATTGGTTCTTCGAAGCTGATATTTACGCGTTTCTATGAAAGAACGCGTGACGTCTTTCCTTCTATGACTACACAAATTTATGCGTCACTAACGTGTCAATCCTTCAATGAATGAAAGGAAGCTTACTATCAATTCAATGAATGAAAGGAAGTGAGACGATCTTAAAAAAGAATACAACGAACAATACAGCGCTGAAGAAAAC
This sequence comes from Lanistes nyassanus, assembly GCA_004794575.1. Taxonomy (NCBI): domain Eukaryota; kingdom Metazoa; phylum Mollusca; class Gastropoda; order Architaenioglossa; family Ampullariidae; genus Lanistes; species Lanistes nyassanus. The sequence goes on from SMGT01011605.1 coordinate 574, forward strand.
CATCCGTAACGTGACAGTGTGTTCAGAGTGTTTTAACGAGAAGAATAACAATTTAGGCCAGAGTACTTCCATATCTCATGCATATTTTAAATTATACTCCTGTTTGGAACTTGGAGTCGTTTGAGGGCAAATTTGTTTTGAATCTGTATTACACTACCAGTACTATTTAAATCTTTTCACGCTTGCTAACTTACAGAATTAACTTGCAACAATGTAGATTACCAAAGATTGGTTCACTGATTTATCGTGGGTTGATTCCCAATCACCAGTCAGAAATTCCTATAAATATTTTCTTTATATTCCCATCATATTAGTCACAATTAGTTAGCACGGTAATTATCCCCAAGCCTCACTTTAATGTCATGGGCCAAGGATAAGACCAGCGTGGTTTGTAGAAATCACGGGCTATCTAGAATTGTCTGATTTGTTATTTTAGAGAGACGGTGATTCTACCTCACGGTCATTTGGCACTAAAAAGGGGGGGGGGATATCCACGGACAAAACCAGCAGACTGATTGCTGTATTAGGGGATGGTGTCCTAAGCTATCCACGGACAGCACCAGCAGACTGATGGTGCAGTTCATAAGATAGCCAGTGCGTACAGACAGTTTAATGTTCGAGGGATGCCCGAGCGCAGTCCGCACAATGTTTGCCTCCAGGAAATAGTCCTTGACCACTCACGGAAGCCAGGCTGAACTTCTCACCGACTTGGGGCACGCACGCGCAGACTAACTTTTATCCCGCTTACTTCTCGCAGACGTGTAACTTGCTTGCACAGAAGCCCTACCTAGAACCAAACCTTAACCCTACCCCTAACCCCTAATACCTATCCCCCCCCCCTCCAGAAAAAAAACGTAAGCTTATAAAGATATCGAACCTGCGAACCGTGAAGCCCAATGTCTTTACCACTCAGCTATCGATCACCACGAATTGGTCTCGTCACTGTAACTATAAGAAATGACGCTGTGTAGAGGTTATGACTTGACCTATAATTATCTGTTGTTGCGACGTTGTTGATAGCAACGGCATGCGCGTGCGCAGCGCACTTGATATACCGCGCATGCGTGCCCCAAGTAGGTGGGAATTGCAATCTCGCCTCCTGGATTCGAACCAATTATCTTCCACATGCTAGGCCGCAGTTCTACTCGCAGAGCCACACGGACCCTACAAGGAATATAACAAAAAGAAAAATATATATATATATATATTCAAGGAAATGTACGTGGGGCGTGTCAAGCCCTTGGAGGGGCCTCGCGGCAAGACGCCGTCGCGCTCTTACTTTCCGGTCCTCAGGGATGAGCTTCGAAGCTGACGTTGTCGTCCGCTGTACTGACGTAATACGGATCACATAAACAAGGACTGAGCCAAGCTAAAATACTCAAATACTCAAAAGTAGATGTTTCGTTGCCAAACCCTTTATCGAGACAGAAACAAAACACAAAACCCCAGAAAAACTTAAGGAACCTTAGCATAATGTGTGTGTGTGTGTGTGAGAGAGAGAGAGAGAGAGAGAGAGAAGGAGAGAGAGAAAGAGAGAGAGAGAGGAAAAAGAAATGGAGGGAAAGAGGAATGCGGTCTTTCGGTTTCTCTCTCCCTCTCTCCTCTCTTCTCCTTCTATGTACTTCTGTTTCTTTATCTATTTTTTTCTATCATCTAGTCCGATATTCTCTACCTCCAGCCTCTCCCACACAGGATTCCCCACCCTCTCCAACACTGACATGGGAGGGGAAAGGTCGTTTCAAAGTTTCTTTCTTTCCTCGTGCTGCAGGGTATGTTGCACACAGAGGACCTTGACTTATAACTATCCCAAAAATCCAATCAACGCTTACATACTGTTAAGTTCTCAAAACTTGAAAAAATATCTTGGCTTACCAATTTTCTATGACAGTTCCAATACAAAGATCCTGTGTTGTACGTATCATGTTTCTACGCTGCAAATGTTTTTCGAGAACACATACTATGAGAGTAAGCATACCAGGCAAACATACTGCACAGCGCAAAAGTCTGGTGGAAAGGTTGCGTTTGCTCTTAAAGAAAGAGCTAATGAAGTGATGGGTTTTCTAAAAGTGACCTTTTCAAATGTCAGCGACTGTACTGTCTGCAGGGAAAGAAAAGGACCCGGGGTTTCTGCGACAGCCTATGGCATCTCTCCAAGAATGTTTGCTGGTTGTTGAGCGCAGATTTTCTGCAGCGCTTAAACAAGAGGTTGATTACTATACCTATGACATTCTTTTAAGATTTGGTTGGTTAGTTGGATGTTTCAGTTTACCTCAGCATCAAAATCTGTACGAAGAATGAGGGAAAAGAGTGGAGAGGAAGCGGCGATGAAGGTTGCAAATGGTGGGGCGAGGTAGGAAGAAGGGGGCGGAGTACCTGGAAAGAACCCTCTCACGCCCTGTGAGCAGGTGCCACACACACAGAGACATGTATGACCCGCAGACATAGAGTTTCATGCACAGTACTAATGACTATTCCTAAGCAGACTTGTAGTTCTGTTCGTTAACACAAATTGCTTGCATGAACAGACCTCCTTCCTTCTGTATGTAATGAGATAACCTTCTTTTTGGCATGACGTTATACAAATTCACAACTAAACACAAAAAAACACAAACGAACAAACAGGCACAGTCCGCCCGTTCTCGCTATACACAAGCACTCAAACTGTCAAAGCGCAAAACCCTTGACAGCTCCCCCTTCCTGCAACAAAAAGGATTAATAGATGGGAACGGGGAGAGAGAAGAAATAATCACCCACGAACATTCTACAGTACTCGCACGTTTGCACTTGTACACATTTACATTCATACTCAAGGGTAGACGCGTCTGCGATTCAGGTCTTAGATTTTTTCTCTTTCTTTTTCTGACACGCACCCACGCACGCACTCACATGCACAAACGCCACACACCCCTCAGTTCAACTGCCCCCTCCCCATCTGCAAACACACAAATACATCTGTATTATAAATTATGTACTGATTTTCTCTATTACGTTCATTAATTTGTCCGTTTTGGGAAAAAAATTGAAAGGGAGGTGAACATAAAACTGCAATAAACTTTGTGGGCTCCTAGCGATCGTGTCTAACACTGGCGCTTGTTTGGAACGAGAAAATGCATCCCATAATATTATGCTGTTGTTTACGTTTAAGCTTTACTTGGAATTTTTCCGCAGTTGTGATATCTCACTTAAAGATCCATATAAAGATTTTGCATTCCAGGGGATGTCAGATGCTTAAGAGTGCAGTTGGCTGTCAACAGACATGAACACCAGACAGACAAAACCAGTAAATGAACTAACGGACGGATGAACGCAAACAAGCAGGCGTACGGACAGGAAAGGAATCACACAGACCACATACACACGTGCATAACAAAACTCAAGCGTTGGACGCGTTACTGCTTGTAGGAAAGCACGCGCATACAGACACACGCGCTCGCACCGGCAGACAGGCGCGTGCTGCTTTCAGTCGCCAGAGGCAGCTAGGTTTTTATACGTCAGCTGTCACACGGGTCCTAAAAATAGCCCTGCCGCTTCCTGTACAAACATGCTTGTTTCCCGAAATAAACCATGCCGTGCCGAGAACATAATTTCAAGACGTTCCAACGACTGGCGTACTTTGGAAATGCTATGACGGCCTGCCATGGCAACCGAAGCGCGTTCCGTGTTCATCGGAAGGTCGGGGTCATTTCCTGGGCCGCCCTGGCGTCTGGGGTTTTGTTTGCAAGCATCTCCGATCTGCGTAATGTCACGACAGGTCATTACAGTTTGACTAGAGGGCCAAATACAAACCCAACAGCTCTCTGTAACCGGAGCAGGGCCGGATGTCAGACAGACGTTACAGGTGGGCTGACAGTTAACTTTTGTCTCGAGGCAAGAGAAGTTTCCACTCGATAGGGTTCGTGGTGGGCAAGTGGAAACTCACATGGAAAAAGTACAATCATCCGTTGTAGCGAGCTCGTGATGTCGCCACCTGAGAGACACTACAGAAAGATTAAACTTCTGACTTGCGGAATGGCTGGCGTAAGTCGCGCATGGGCAGTAAGAAAAATCTCAGCAAAAACCAATCTGTAATCAGAAGTTGTCTCGTTACGCAGGAGTGTTGCTGCCATCAAGACGTCCTTTAAGGAAGAAACATCAAAACAGGAACACGGGTGGTGATGGACAGAATGGGTCCCTCACAAAAAAGCTCGGAAACGTCTGATCTTTAAGGGACTAACGCGTTTATCAAGCTCTTACAGCGAATGCATATTTAAATATTAATTACAGATTTACCGTTTATGAATAGAATGAGACATTTGAACGCTAAAAATGCGACCTCCCTTATCTGAATTTACATCGATATCAGCTCATAGATCTTCTAGCTTTACGAGTGATGTCGCTTCATAGATGTTATAAATGAATTTTACTTCATAAATTAGAGGCCTATCAGTTCACAGCATCTTATCGCTCTCTTAGGCTGTGTCCGTTCATAAAATAACGTTATATTAACAGGGATTTTTGTCTCTTCAAAAATTAAATTGCCCTCATCAGTTGAAGGGATTTTTTTCAGTCCAAGAGCTACAATCAGTTTTTTATAAGCCATTCTGGAAAAGTATATGCATATACATCTGACAAATGGGGGAAAGGAGGACAGCAAGCAGAAAATCCCACGATGTACGACCCTCTTTACCTCATCCCACTCAGACAAATGGTTATTTTGCCTTTCTCTGTTTTTTTCTCTATTTGTTCTTGTCTCTGTGTTGTCCTGACGAAGGGGTAATGCCCCGAAACTGTTGATTGTGTCGTTGAATGTAGCTTGGCTCAGTTCCTTTTTGTGTGTTAAAATAAACATTACTGCGAAAAACTTGAATGTATGCATTGACGAAACAGACGTATATATCTCGCGCAAGTGCCAAAGTTTGTGTCCTCTTTTTAAACACATCTTATCCGGAAGTTTATTTCTTATGCAAAGATTTCTTTCTTCTGATGAAAGTTTATACCTGCAGGTGTTAGAGTTCTATATGCTGTTCATGGGAAGAGCCAGTGGGAAAATGGGCGGTTGTCTGTCTGGCCGGCTCGCTGGCTGTCCGGGACTTACAATCACACGGGCATCGAAAGGTCATACAGCGGCAAGGAATAAAAAGTTCCCGCAAAATTCGCGCGGTCTCCATAGAAACAGACGCGAGCATCGAGCAGACTGGGCGCCCAGAGGAAGATAAGAATGGAGGACAGAACTCTGGAAGAATGTGATCGACATTTCTTAGGTTAGACAAGGCGGAATGGACTGACATAATGGGGCAGCCAGTTTTAAGATATTTATGACGTGTACACATTGGCTGCAGGAAGCTGTGACACTAAGTGCAAGGCAAGGCACAGGCCAGGGAGGGGCTCGTGTCATAAAACCTGCATGCCACACAGTGCACGTGCAGGGCTTACGCTAGAAAGTGGCATTTTCTGGCATAAATCATGCTACAAGACACTTGTCATCGATCTGCGTTGTGTAGTAGGTCAGCCCGCCACGCCTTGCACTAATCGCAGTCTGTCGCTCGGAAATGTATGCTTGGTGTTACAAAGTTGCGTGTCGACTAACAAGTCACAAGCAGAATTTATGATACGGAAAACTTCATAAATCTGAGATGCTGCAGTATCTGTCGCCAGATGTGTATTGTTAGAAGAGACAGTTGGTACACGTATTGAAAAGTTACTTGTCACCTGACAAGTCACGAGGAGAATTATTGATACATAACATTTCGTAAATCTCAGATATTGCAGTATTTGTCGCCAATTGTGTGTTAGAAGAGACAGATGATGGGAAATGTAGGTGAGAGGGAGGCAGAAGGAGAGTCAGAGATAAATAGGGAAGAACAAACAGGGATGGAGAGAGAGATCAGCTGTCTTACATGTAAGATGGATGAAACCAACACAACCCAGAATTTCTTACCATCTGTGTCCTAGTCTGTTCGTTTACTCTAGCGGCCCACGAAAGTCCTTTTGTTGACCCCGAGAGAACAACGACCTTGGGGTTTGTTGCGAATGTGTTCGATGCCCTTCCTGCACGTAACACGTAACACGCAACACGTGCAGGTGCACGCCGGAGAGCATGTTCTGATCTCACACTGACATGCAAGCATTGAACCCAAACATCTTTTCCCTCTCCCCATCCCCCCATCAAGTCAGCGCGCGTGACAGGGAGAAAACGTGCGTCACTGCCAGGTGAGCACAAAAGACACCACCATAGGACGGCAGGTCGCATCATGAAGCTGTCAAGTGTAAAAACGTGCAGATCAGTGAGGATCCCTGCGTGATGCCAGTAAATTTCAACATGACGCAATCAAGAAGGGGCTTCAGCCTCGGGGGTTTTTTTTTGGCTGTGTGGCAGCCATTTTCCCGACCCCTACGCTTCCCCCGACTTGTATGGGGTCGTCACAATGAACACAACCTGCCGATGTGGTCCGTAGCCGAATAGTTAAAGCGTTGGGTCATTGACTGAAGATACAGTGTTCAATTTTCGCATCTTCCGTTCAACTTCCCATTTCTTCTTTTACTTTTAGCAGACGTTTATGTGTATGTTGTGAGACAGATAATTATTCAGTAGGCGATTTAGCATTGCAGACTGCACGGCAGCATGCTATACAACCCTGTTGAGAAGGCAGAAATAAACGCAATATCTCATATTCAATGGATGCGAAGCGGGTGCAGCGTGTGTGAGTGCATCCTGTCTGATTATGTGTGTGGATTTCTACATTCATGCATCTATCTATCTATCTATCTATCTATCTATCTATCTATCTATCTATCTATCTATCTATCTATCTATCTATCTATCGACCCTCACTATCCGTCCCCCCACCCAACCCTGAGCCGGCCATCTTTCTATCCCGCACGCACGAGTGTAGCATTACCATTTCCATTCATGCTGGCCGCCCCGTTTATCGATCTTGCATAATCCACCTTCTTCTTACGACAACATCCCATTTCTTTCCGCTCTCCAGCCCAGGTAACGGTGACAGTGAAAAGCCCTGTTGCAGACAGTGGCACCAATCGGCTAGGACGAGTTTAAGAACGACAAAAAAAAACCAACAACAAAACAAAACAAAAAAAAAACAAAAAACAACAAAACGCCGTACCATCATCCAGTGAGCCACTGCCCGCGGGGTGGAATTTGTCGCTCTCACGGGCACCAGCCTAGCGCTCCTGATCCTCTTTCAGATCGTACTCCGAGTCACATGGATGCACTGCAGGAAACACCGTGTACTTTCCCAGCCGCATTCATTCGTTTTAATGAAGTCTTCTGCTTGTGGAAGTCGATCATACAGAGAGGATTCAATAGCAGTGGACGTGTGTTATTCCTTATAACGAGCTCTGGCTATGAAATGTAGGTTATTATTTTTCAACAACACGGCATCTGGTGCAGACAATTCCTTCCTAACGACTTCTGGGTGTAACCCGTAGGTAGATCTGAGCAGCACGTATTCGATGTATTCCCTGTAACGATTTTTGGCAATCAAAAGAGACCACTATGAGCGGCGTAAGCACGTAGAATCCCATGGCTGGGTTGCATGCACACTCCCATGTCTTCTTCCACATCCAGAATCACACGTACAATACACAGGCTGACCGGGCTTTGCGACAGATTTTATGAAACGCCCATTTATGTGCATAGAAATTTTTGGGGGGAGGGGCGGGGTAGTTTCCACAAGTTTTATCCATCAGATCGTCAGATTGCTGATTTGCCAGACGAGCAATGGGAGGAAAAACAGCGGCGGATTAGGTCCACACACGACAGCAGGCAACGCTGATAGCAGAAAGTCCTTCGGAGACACAGTGATAGCCAGACACATTAGTAAGATACAAATCGACGACATAGTTACAGATTTGATGGCTGAAGTGATAACATTAGCAAACAATAGAAAACTTGCGTAAGACAGGACCAGAGCAAAACAAAACGGCAATCCTGGACTTGACAAGATGACACCAAACAACCCGACCGGATCGGGACCTAAGACCGGAAGACTGGACAAAAATGAAGACCAGCATTTGTAAAAGGCTGGACCAGACAGGGAAGGATCAGGACAAGGCCAGACCAGTGCAAGAAACGACCTGACGAGACCAGAAGAGACCCGACAAGACCAGACGAAGAATAGGACAAGATCAGGATGAGACTACACCAGGCTAGAGAAGAAACAAGACAAACCTATGCAAATAAGCATCGCACAGTTCCACGCATGCAAACACGCAGACACGCTCATTACGTCTATCTCAGACCTTCCGGCATCGGCGACCGGAGTGGGCATAAGTGCAAGAAAAAACCCAGCTTAGAAGGGACAATGAGTGCGCGACAAGTCACATCCGACAAGAAGCCGGTAGATAAAAGCATTGATTAACCGCCACCAAGACGGGACGGGCCCTGTTCTACGAACCGCAGAAAATGTCCAGGAAGATGGGAGAAAATTAATGGCAACATGTTACAGTCAATACAGACATTGATTAGTCTGGTCTTCACAGGTGCTGATGCACTCGTGCTTTGGGAGGCTGTGCAGAAAATCCACACGTCCAGCACAAAGCGAGCAGTAGGCATTCCAACACATTCCCTGAAACATCGCGTCGCAGCAAGAGGAAACCCACGTACACCGTGCCTTCAGACAAAGAAAGAAGGAAAGAAAGAAACAAACAAACGCACGAATGAACGAATAAACAAACGAAAGAATGAACGAACAAACGAAACCCAGATTCTGAATTTTCTTGCGATATACGTGTTTCCTCTGTTCGAATTTTGCCATTTTTGCACGATTGGGATATGTTTCCTGCCTGAAAATACCCACATTTCTGCTAGATATACATCTGTTTTCTCTTTGCCTCGACGCAAATCTTTCAGACAGACACAAAGTACGTCTGTTTGTACTTTGGGTACATATACGACGTTTTCGAACAGAGAATAAACCAACAGGCTTATGCATGAGCCGGTACTATCAAAGTCCTATGACTAGGACAAACTGCAAGGAGAACAAAACAGGCCTAATCCCCTCTGCCTAGTCTCAGACAACAGCGATAGCACCAGCTCATGCGTGAGCTCCCAGCTAAATAACGTGGCCGCGGACACTCGGGGCAGAGGTCGACTTATGAAGTTGTCTGTGTTTAACCTGCGGTAACCCCGGGGCGGTCCCTGATGGCTGGAGCTTCACGGAGTAAGCAGGCAGCCGCTTAGGAAGCCCTGCTGGTGCCTGAAGACTGCGCTGTGCGTCTCGGCTGCAGAGAACTTCTCGCTGACGGCAAACATCCACACCCCGATAGACTTCTTCCGGTGTGTGCCGGCCGCTTGGGCATGCGCAGAAGTGCTCGCTGGAAGGCGACGTGCAATTATCTTAGCTAAATCTAAGATCACTCAATATTCGCATCAAAACTTTTATTCGGCTAACGATCGCAGCGTCGTTAGAGGCGCAAAGATGGGAGGTTTTATAGCAGACCTTTGCTCAGGTAACAGAACAGGTAATACAGCCTCGAGATATTGAGTCTCATGCCTGCATCATAAGGGTATGAAATCTTCGGCTTCATTCCTAAGTCATAAATGTACACACATCTTGGGTCCCACGCCTACGCCACACCGAATCGAACATGGATTTGCCAAGTCAAGAGCTCAAGTCACGTGATCCGTTTGTCCAGAAACATGGAAAAGCATGAAGATATAAAAGCTATGCACTCATGACTTCCTCTTCTGTTATGCTATCAGATGTTCGTGTAAATTGAGGAGCTAGCCTACTACACGTGATCACCATAATTATAATTCTTACAACTAAAAACTCTTTGACGCAAAAACTGTTTGAAGTATCAAACTATGTAATTGTCAGAAGACTTATCTGTATTTTCAACACTTTGCACTGTTCTACTAAAACAGCTCTAACACTTCTCTAATGCGCAAACAAGCCCACCTTGTGTTCACAAATTTGCTTACTGGAGCTAAGCTTTGTACAGTATAAACATAATGCACGCTCTTGGATTAAAGTGGAAATAAATTTCTTATTAACAGGGCGGCCGCTGCCTCTGCCAGCTCCCACACCCTCAGGAAAACGAGTCTTGTGTCTGGAGCGCAGGCCTTGCATTCAAGGCTGATCAGGCTGGCCCTAGCACCAGATAGGACATTTGCCGCACGAACGCCCCGCACGTATTTTACCTCCCCTGTCTCAGAGAACTCTGGGAAGTTAGAGAATTTCCACCGTCTCCTGTCTGGTGTTAAAGGCCACTTGCTTTCCCCCTCTCCTCCTCCCCCAAAGCCCCTTAACGACCTGTCACCACTCCGTTCGTCAGCACAGACGGAAGGGAACCACTGAGACCGACAGCACGTGCCAACGTCAGGTCAACCGCACGTCGACAGGCGAGTTTTACAGATAGCAAGGATCGCGAGGGAAGCTAGGCAGGCACAAGTTTTGTCGACATAGAAGATCTGAACAACGAGACTCGATGACATGGTGTCAGAGTCTGAGAGAGAGAGATAAGGGCAGGGTGTCAAAATCTGACCTGAGCACAGAGTGTCTGACATAAACACCCGAGCAAAGAGGGTCAGAGTCTGACAGAGAGACCTGGGCACAGAGTGTCAGAGTGGCACAAAGGCCTGAGTACAGTGTCAGAGTGGCACAAAGGCCTGAGTACAGAGTGTCAGAGGGACACAAAGGCCTGAGTACAGAGTGTCAGAGGGACACAAAGGCCTGAGTACAGAGTGTCAGAGGGACACAAAGGCCTGAGTACAGAGTGTCAGAGGGACACAAAGGCCTGAGTACAGAGTGTCAGAGGGACACAAAGGCCTGAGTACAGACACACACACACACGTCGTCTGCAACCAATGCTAGCAACTTACGATCCACCCCGATCCCCGCCAGCGGAGGAATGGCGTGGTGGAATGGGAGAGGAATGAACGATCAGTGTGTAACCTCTTTGCATTTACATATGTTGTATGTTGCGTGTGGCTTGATCACACATAAGGCTCTAAGGTGTGGCCAACATTACGCTGCCTTCCCACAATGCATCTGAATACACCACACTAGATGTAGACTGACACGCAACGGCTGGAGCGCTGACGCCAAAGTTAGGCCTACACCAGAAAGCGTACACTTCATCTTATACCAGTCCATTACTACAACTTAATATGGCATAATCGATACGTCAAATACATGTCGCGGACTAAACTTCTGCAGTCTAAATAGGGCTGGGTTATGGCTCAGAAAGTACGGGAACATTACAGCTTAGAACGTGCAGCTCCGATCAGTCTGCATGGTCTAGTCAGCGGCTGAAAAAAAAATCTGCGAGAAATGGTCGTTACTTGACCTCTGGCATAACTACAGTTTCCTGCAGCGTGACTAATCAAAGTCCAGTAGAGGGGTATTTTCGGAAGCATCATGTAGCGGAATATTGCCCTAACGGAACAGGGCAGCAGACCCAGCGTTTAGGCTAATCAGACGGCCATGAGACGGGCAGAACCTTTAGTCGGCTCCAACGTAATTGTACAGCGAGCAAGAACGAAGGCCATTATCGGCCATTCGGCAGCAAAATACCTCCCAGTAATATTTCTCGCGCTGCCGAAACTGGATGACTTTTGGTCTCGGGTATAGTTGTCAGGCAATAGGGCTATCGCAATGCGTTGAAACGTTTCATGGAAGAAGCTAAAGAAAATTAGATTCACGTCTGCTGCATAGGTTACGAGTTGCGTGCACTCAATTCCTGTTCACTTCCACAATCCTCCAGGGAAAATGAGATTCACTGGTCGAATTAAATACAGGGTGCGATCGAGTTGTTTGAACTCAGCTGTTGTTCTACAGCCTCTGAGGAAAATATTCTTCTTCGGTCCTCTGCAGAAAATGCTGTCCTACAGTACTCTACAGAAATGGCATTCTACAGTCCTCTACAGAAAAATGAGAATCACGTCTGTTAAGTAGGTGATGACTGTCTTGCGGTCCTCTGCGGTCCGTCGAACAGTGCACGTAACAACCAGCGTGTAGAGTATGACAGACTGTTTTCTCTACACAGCCAAGTTGATAAGGACAGTAGGACAGACTGTTTTCTCTACACAGCCAAGTCGACAAGGACAGTAGGACAGACTGTTTTCTCTACACAGCCAAGTCGACAAGGACAGTAAAGTTTTGCTTCAGATGACACGTCGCACACACAACAGGCATCACTGCCAAAAAGTGTCCGTTTCTTCGCAAAAATGAAACACATAATGACATATCGTGTCTTAAACCAACTTTATTTCTGGAAAAATATCGTCCAGGATATTAAAAATGACCGCTGCTGTTTTCCACGAAAAACTTTTTTGAAATATTTCCATTTTCAAAGCTTATCCTCCAGTTTTTCATTCATTTTTATCCCTCTCCCAATCCAAAGGGGACGGGAGTGGGGGCTACGCTCCATATATCAGAGACTACCAGAGCAAAAGTTTTTAAAGTTCGAAATAATGTATGTTCTGATGAAATCAAATATAATGTGAAGTTCGGATTTGGGTTCCTGGCAGTGTGGTAACCTAATGGCCAGCCCCTGGCTGTAAACGGGGTCAACTAACCTTAGAAGTTAAGCTCGCCTTCACTTCCATACCACATCCGCACGAGGACTCGGCATATGGAGGTACAGAAGAAAACGAAAGTAAAATGTCACTAGTTCCTTTTATGACTTTGTCGCTGTTGCCAGCGATTCGTCTCGTCGTGGACTGAGAGATTTCATGTTCTGACAAGGAATTCCCCCACCACGGATGCGGCGTGTTCAAGGGACTCGCAGGAGTTCCAACCACTGACCGTCCCATAGCTGATGAAATGGGGATTACAGTAATCACAGAGCTGGCGGTTACAGTAATCGACGACTGGTGATCACTCTGTCATTGGACTGCACGGCCCTACTAAGTCCATTTGCTGCAATGCACCGCACGCCACCAAGTGTCTGGCTAATATTGCCGTCTGGTGTGACTTGGTAGTTTTTTTTTCTTTTTACTCCAGACGGTTTTATCAAGCGTGCGCACAGCGGTAAACATCTAGTCCAATCGTCTGCAATGAAATAACATTCAATTTTGACAAATCTCGTCGGGGATGGGGGAGCGTTCGTACTTATTCTCCGCATCTAAAGGTGCACGTAAAATACACAGGGTGAACAGGACACAGCTGCTTGTAGGATCGGAAGGGCAGACATGAATGTTACTATGACCGGAAGGGCAGACATCAACGCTCTTTTGATCGGAAGTGTACACACGAAAGTTCACGCAACACAGCCATCGATCAAGTCTGTGTGGAGAAACAGATAGTTTGCTGAAATCCCGTCCAGGACAGGTGTGGCGCGTATATGTTAAGGGTGGGGGAGTGGACGATCTCGATCAAAATCGGACGAACGTCTGTTGCAGACTGTTGGACTAATCCGTACCACTTTTTTTTGACTCAGTCGACCCGTAGGGCCCACTGAACCAGTCAAAATATCATTTGTCCAAAACCGGAAGTGGACAGGTTAATTGTTTTATTTATGTACTGTATATATGCATATCTCGAAGGACATTATATATCAAAGGACAGTATTGTGGCTGACGTTTTATTTGAAAACAACACACAAAATCCTTGCACTCAATACTATTGCCGTGTACAATGCTGTACGAGGCGGAGTTTTCATACGTGTTCAAGAACCTTGCAAAAGGGAAAGATAAAACATTCACGTCAAATGAAGTGTCCTTGTTTTTAAGCACAAAATATGTGGACGACAGAGTGTTGTTTCTGCTTCCGGTTGGGCTTATCTTTTGAATGTTCAAAATACGCTTCAAATTCAGCAATAGTTAACTACCTGCGTTTAAATATTTTTGCGATGCAGCTTTCATCTTTTTCCTTCACCCAACAATTTTAATAGTCAGTGATAGAGTCCTCGTGTATATTATGCATATGCACATTATATATATATATTATAAAATATGCACGTATAATATATACAACCCGAAATAAACGCTGATTTCCCCAGGGTAGGTAAGAACTGTAAACAATTATCTCATCCCCAGTAGCCTGTTTTTACGCTGCTAAGGTTCACTTTGTGCGAGTGTGCAGTAACCCTATACGGTTATTTTGGAGGATACAGAGCTAATGAACCGATTTCTCCTACACGCTGTTTGATGAGCTGCAGTCAGCGTGCATCCCAAATGAGATATTCCATCTCTTGCCATGTGCCGGTAATTAAACTAATCCTCCGCAGCCTTTTGATCAGGGTTTCAGGGACTCGCGATCCTCTGTATGACTTCTGACATGCTGGCTTGCATGAGCGTCCGCAGCTGTCCTTCCGATAATAAGGGCAGTCGTAAGGACTATTCACCCTATGTATTTTATGGTCACCCTTATGCATGAACAGGATATAAGAAAGCTCATTCAAGCTAGCCCTAAGCTCCAGTGTTTCGCGACAAGACGCTTTTGCTTTTACTTCCGTTGACAATTCCCTGGACATTTGTTGGAAGGGGTTGTTTCCCTCCGACAAGGATCTCTCGCTGTCTCTTTCTGTGCGTGTAGCAGCAGTCTGGACTGAGGCTAGAACGCGCTGCCGTCAGCATACAAAACTAAGGGTATGAAATAGGGGTCAGATCAGAGTAAAGGTCACGACATACGATCATTCCTTTCACACACAAGCAGCTGTATTCCGGCCAATGAGTGATCAGGCTTGACACGTAATTAGATGGTTCACCCCAAACGTGCGGTTGAACCTGCTCGTATATCATGCCCTAGTTGCATAACTGTGGTGTTTTGTATACCGTGTGGGTGAATAAGTGAGTGAGAGCTAGGCTGAATATTTGAGAGAGAAAGAGAGGATGTGGAGGACGAACAGATGAAGGAAGAGATACGGCAGGCAGAGACAGTATTCTGAACAGGGATTGATAGGTAGGGAAGCTGACAGAACTAAGGTTTGAGAGAAAGACGGATATAGAGAGAGATGACAGTTGCAAAGAGACAAGGACGTATGCAGTCAAACAAGCCTCACCGCATCCTATAGCCCCAACACAAACCTTTTCCAGACTTCCAACTCTCCGCCCTCCTTCTTCTCCCATGATCACCAGCGCAACACTTGAAGAAATATAGACGACAGCCAGACTCTTGCAACGGAAGTTACTCAGCTCAGACGCGGCCTTGAATTCAAGATTGAGTTCTAGACGCCCTGCTGATAGGCGTACCTGCTGCACTCAATGGGAAATAGATCCTCAGCCCCTGCACCCGTTCGTCTTATTCTTTCCGGTCAATTTCTCCCAGAGAGAGAGAGTAGGGGAAAGTCTCCCCTTCACTCTGTTACTGTCACTTATATTGAACCTCCCCATCTCCAGATATCGTTGGACATTCGCAAATATTTTATCCCACAAGTTACTCTTCTGAGAAGAACAACCCCTGTGCAAAATCTCCAAATAAGAGAAGAAGAAGGAAATCAACACATCGCATCCTCTGTTCTTTTTCTAATTTCTGTGTATCCTCAAGCTATAGCGAGGGCTGTCTGCAATTAAGCCTGCTGTAAAGCCGTCTTCCTAGTTTCTGTCAAACAAGTTTTGTTTCTAGAGTTCAGCGGTGCACTTTCTTTCTTTTTCTGCCTGAGGATGTCGGAGTACTGCTTCCGTGAGTCATGCCGACCCTTCCCTCCATCCGTAAGTTATCACCGTCTTTTGTCCTCAGTCATTCGAAACACTCGCCTGATCCTGCAAATCTCTGTCCTGGTAAGAAATGCAGCTGGTGACCCACACAGAGATTACGTTGGTGCGTCGTCGCCTCGAGCTGTCGTGCACTTTCATTTCTCTGGAAAGTGAAGCTAGTTTAATCTTTGGCGCTGATGAGTAGAGATTGTGGAACCAGAATGACTTGTGTCTTGCTGTCATGTCATACGTCTTCGTTCGGCTGCATGCAAAGGTGATTATTAGGGTCTTTAAAATAATCATTCTTACCGGACTAAAATTTCTTTTCCCAAAGAACACCTTGGAACGCAAACATCACGGAGCCAGTAATTTGCTTTACACACCTCTATAGAAGACTGGAAGTTGTGCTTTGTCATGAGCTGGGGTCTGGTGGGTCAAGGAGATTGCAGCCTCAAACAATGACCCTCCACCTCCCTCTTTTTCTCTTTACCCTTCCTCCTCCTCTCTCTCTCTCTCTTACTTCTTTTCTCTCACCTCCTTCTCTCCCACACTGACACCCCCTTACCCGCGCTTCTCTCTCCACCCTGCCCCCTCTCCACCCCCACCCTTCCCTACCCTTTCCTACCCACCTGGCGATTGGCTGCCCCTCTTTTTAACCCTTCTTATTCACTGTCCCTTAGTCATTTTCCTGCTGTCCAGCCCATGCGCCACATCTACTGAAGCTAAGCCTTTTTCTTCTGTTTTCGTTGTTGTGTTTTTTTTTCGTCGCTTTTGTGTCGTCCTGATGACGTCCTAGTGCCCCGAAACATGTAGATTGTCTTTGTCTTTGTCATGTCTTAGCTTGGTCCAGTTCCATTGTTTTAAATTTAAGAAAGGTTTTTCCTCCAAGCGGCAGTCACCTGTTTTTCTTGTATGTAACTATCTCGATGACCACGTGGATGTGAATGGAAGAATGTTCGAATGAAAAGTTAGAATAAAAGGACTGGTTTAGAGCGCCAAACACTCCTACGCGAGGTATCTTGGCTAAATCTTCTACTGGAGATCTGCTGTGAAAAGACATGTCTTGTGATGAAGTCTGCTGAAGGTTGATAGGTTCAGCCTTGCTGCAGAACCAAATGTGTCCTTTTCTACTGGACTTACGCGAAGTCTGGTGTCTGCAGCACGTGTCTTGAGTAGACCAATTGCCTAGCGCAAGGCACTCTTCGTGGAAGTTGTGGTGTGTGACTCTTGCACGTGTTCCTCAGCTGTGGAAATCTCTACGCTAACCGGGCGAACCACAGAACCTAAAGGAGAGAGATTGAGGGACCGCGGACAGACAACCGTCTAAAGCAGGAGGCAAAGATTCAGCCTCACAGGGAGGCTGTCTGCAACTGAACTCTAGGAGAGTGGGTTCAAAGGTCGAAGGACGACTGAGAAACGTGGCACAGCGCGGTAGCCGTTGGGACATCAAGAAGAGGACTTGCGTTTCTCAGCAAGCTGTGTCCAGAGGCGAAGGACACGAGGGGAGATCGGCGATACGAGTCCTTTCTAGTAAGGAGCAGCCAAGAGTTCTTTCTGACGTCAGTCTTCCAGGACAACAGAGGGGGCCCCCCTTTTTTTGAGAACAGTTATCTTTATGCCGTGCGAACTGTTCAAACTACCAGGTGAAAGTGTTGTGTGTCCTACACGTGGTCATGGTGTGTGTGGAGTTGAAACAGGTAAGAGTGTCTTCATTGTTATGATAGTAAAGCAAGTTATGACAGGAAACGGATGTTAGCTAGCCAGAAAGAAAGTCGGGGAGTCATCTTCTGTCAATGAGCCTAGATTATTATTCGTTCTGTAAATCCTCGCTATCTGTAGATAGTATTCTCTTTTTCTGTCACTGAATTACGGAGTTTTGTTATTCCTTTTGTTGTGGGGAGATTGTGGGGGGGGGGTGAGGGCTCGTGCCACGGTGTGCTGTGAGATAAGCATATAACAATCATAAATAATACAGTGACATATAATAATATTCCACCTGCGCGTATGTCGTCACCTTAACGGCCGTCGTGATGTGACGACATACTTTTTGCAACTCTATAGAGGTCTGGGAGTTGTACTTTATACACCTGTATATTGCTGGATGTTGCACTTAATGTACCTACATAGAAGGCTGGAAAATGTACTTTATGCACCTATAGAAGACTGGATGTTGTGTTTTGTGCACCTGTATATAAGAATGGATGTTGTACTTTATGCATCTCTATAGAAGGCTCGAAACTGCACCTTATGCACATCTATAGAATGCTGGAAGTTGTGCTTTATACATCTCTATAAAAGGCTTGATGTTGTAATGAACCTCTATAGAAGACTGGTTGTTGTGCATGAACCCTATAGAAGGTTTGACGTTGTACTTTGTGTATCTCTACAGAAGGCTGGAAGTTCGAAAGTGGGTCATACAGTGGGACCATTATTGAACAAAAGTTGAAAAATGTGAAAGCAGATTTGTCAAAAAAGGATCAAAACAGTTGACATTAACCATAGTTCAGAAACATCATGTATACCCTCTCCTTTTGAAAATGGGTAGGTTCCAAGTACATATTTCTACTGCAAACAACATGGCCTGGAGTTGAAGAAATGGGACAGGACTGCTCTTTCTGCAAAAAAGAAGTCACCATTCTGGAGGATTGCACAAGGCTATGCAAGAACCTTAGTTCGAAAATTTAAGAATCTAGAATTCGTTTCATATCGATTTTCCCGTGAACTCACTCTTGCGAACGCATGCTGCCAGACATCACAGTTCAAAGTTCTCTCCCATCGGCCCTCTTCAATATACCTAGATTCTATCTGCATTGAAACGACCTTTTCTACTTCCGGCCTCATGTGCTCATGACCCCGCGTCTTCCGGTCTAGAAAGATTTGCGTCCCACGGCCCGGAATACCGTGGATGTGCGCTTGTCTGCATGCAGCCAGCCAATTACACCTGGTGCCTGTCACAGGACAGCAGCTCGGCCGGAGTTCAGAGGGCATAGTGGACGCGAGACGAAGGAGACCCTCCCCCACCTGATCGTGCGGACGTTCATGTCTCCTTGCTGTCCGTAAACTGGTGCGTAAACCTCTCAGACTGAGGCGAGTCTTGTCGCGGCTCTACGAACGGAACAGCTGATGCGAAAGAATGTGCAAAAGGTTTCAGAAAATTAGACCTGCGTTCTTGTCTTTGATTTGGACAGGTTTTTGATAGATCACTGGCAGAAGCAGGATTCTGCTGGTTGTTAAGGTGGTGATGGTGGCGGTAAGAATGGGGGAGGTGGAGGCTTATTTCTTTATCTTGTCTTTACAGTCCGACAGTGAACGGAAGACTTCTCCGAGAAAAAAAACACAATCCCATGTGCTGAATGAAGTTTTAAAGAAGACGTACCTATTCGGAAGACGTCATACATCCTCTTATGAGAGCAAACACGACAGGGTAGAATTAAATTGCGTCGCGTGCCAGGAATTTGTGTCTGTGACAGCTCCATTTCAAACAGCCTTAACCGTTGGATAGAAAACATTAAGTTGGCCCTTCACATGCAGCATGTTCCTATTGTTGCGAACTGGGGGGTTTTGAAAGAGACAACCGACCTCCGTGTTGCTCTCCCCGCCTGCGTGACCTTGTCACACGCACACAAACGGCTCGTGGTGGCGTTCCCCCCCCCGTCCGCGAACAATTATTTCTTACTTATGAGTGGAGACCTCAGAAATCACTATCTCACTAACCTTCCCTGGCCCGAGCCCCCACTCCACTCTATTACACAACTAAAGATAACAAAGATGATTTCTGAGAAAGAGAATAAAAATGTAGTTTATTTACAAGGTAATTTTGGTTTTTCATCTAATACGATAGGGCTGTGCCACAGCTCACTTCCTCTCCCTTACCAACATACATCACCCACCTCGCCATTAACCACAATGACAAAACACGT
>SMGT01011605.1:20086-35152 GCA_004794575.1 Lanistes nyassanus
GCTACATCAAAGCTCTTGATGCTCGACACTACGCGTCGCTAGTTTTCTCCAGCTACGTAATCTTCCCTGAACAACTAACGCACACCTGGTGAGCCTGACATCTTCACGAATCCCACCCTAGCAGCCCCAGGTAATTAACACCTTGCCCCTGGTTTCTAGGGCCAGTACCCCCCCGGTCATAAGTGTAAACAGGGAACTAATCCTGGGCTGGTGATGACGTGAGCGGCTAGATGGCGGCTTGAACAAGGGGATGATAGACCTTAATTAGGCCTGAGAGTCGAGGATGGTTCACACCTGGAATCTATGGTGCAATCTCCTTGACCCACCAGACCCCAACACGTGACACCTATTACAAACAAACCGACAGGCACCCTCGCACGCATGCGCACACAGGGGGAGGAGGTGAGTGAGACTTACGGTGATCGAGAGCGACACGTCAATTTCAGCCCTGTGTTCTGTGACATTAACAGGATGGAAGTTCTCCAGAAACAAGATGTTTATGCGGGCCTTTGAAGATCAATAAACCTCTTCAAGGTTTCTTTTTCGCTAGCGAGCCTTCAGCAACCTCTAGTCACATTCTTCCTTTCTTTATTTCTTCCAGTCTCCTTGTACACGTATGAACATGCACAAAACAACGATAACTGTGTACTACTTTCCGAGTTTCCATAAGTAGTCACATTTTTATATTATTCATTATTTTCTTTATGACGAGGTGTGTCACTGTTCAGTTCGCTGGCTGTATACACTTCTGGTCGATAAAAGATGTTTTTTTTAAATGATACTGTCTGCCTTTTCGATAAAAGATAACGACAACGTTAAGGAGCCAGGTAAACTGTTTTAAGAAAGTGTTTTAACACAATCGGTCATGCATGAAGCTCTTGGAATCGCTCACGCAGATGGTTGACAGGGAGCTTAAACAGGGTTATGTTTATCTTTCCCTTCAAATATTATGTTAGTAACTAGCAGGCGGGCTAGAAATCGGATTAAATCTTCCCAGTGGAACGAAGGCGATAATATTCTTCAGGTCTGAGGTTGCAGCACCGCCAGCACGAGATGTTCGCGCGTACCACGTGACTCTACAAGCACAGACGTCACGCTGTGAGAGAATAACTCGGGCGCCGAGTGATTACCTACAGCCTGCAGCAATAGTCTACATTTCCCCATCGCAGTCCCTTTCAGGCTTCCCTCTTCTTGTGAGCGGAGAGGAAAAGGTGTTCCCCCAACGAGGAATAGGTTGTTAGTCTTGGGGACATCCAATGCATGTCCTTGAGTCACATCTGCTGTTAATAACGGTGTAGCACAACGCATGCGCGCGCACACTCCCATCCACAGCACCCCAGCGTAACAGAGCGCAGTTAGGTTTTTAACAGTTTGTTTTTGTATGGTGCCAGACTTTTAGATATACGCTAGTAGATACGAATTTCAGGTCAAAGTTTATGGTGCCAGACGTTTAGATCAATTAGATTCTGATTACAAGTCAAGTATATGGTGCCAGATGTTTAGACATACCTTAATCGTGTCAGATTAGGGCATAACAGCTGAATGTGTTCGTCGAAATCCTTTAAAACTAGCCATGTTTTCGTTTCACTCACCGCTTGTATCTTAAGATGAGGGGGCTGCAAGAACAGTCTTGACAGGTCTAGTGACAGAACACAGCCGAAAAAGACCGGCTTGAGGGGAAAGCAATCATTACTCAAGCGCCCAGGACAGACCGCAGGCAAGGAAAGTGAAACGTTAGGGCGCAGAAAGGCAGGGGAAGGGGGAGGGGCAAGAGATTTTCTTTGTTTTGTCTCCCCCTGCATTGATTTTGGGATTGTCTTTGCCTGCCTTTCTCCCCGATTGTCTGCCCTTATCACATCTCTTTCATATCGTTCCGTGCAGGCTCTCTGGCCGCCCTGCTGGTGCTCTCCTCGTCCTTCAGCCCTCGGCCGGTGCCGGCTGAGACGAAAGACAAACAGACGCACGACCAGCCAGAGTGCAAGGGGCCTGCACTCTGATCAATCAGCTGCAGTTAACGGCCTTGTCGCCGCCGCCTGTTTCTTCTGATAAGTCCCGACAGTCGTTAGAATGATTCCTGTCTTGGCTTCCAGGTCTTGTTCCGGCGTTTTACTTCGAAACGATCTTTGTGCACGTTTGTCCACAGGAGGACGTTGCAGAAATTGGAGGCGCCGACATCCAGCTGTTTGGCGTAGTGCTGGGCACACGGAGGAAGTCTGAGAAAATAGCAGCGGTATTCTGGTCGCAACTGGGTGTGGAGTGCACTGGGGCGGGGTGTGCGATAAGACTGCTTTCAGAGAGGGAAGTGGAAAGAGAAAAAGAGTGGGATGGATGAATGCAGGGAGAGCGTGTGTTCTAATATTTTCTTACAGATATACTACATTTCATTTAGAGATGTCCCTACGAGAAATGTCGAGAAATACAACCACGCACAACACTCTGCTGATGCTTAGCATCTTGAGCCAACCTTTGTCTTTGTCCTTACAATTTCCCCAGCAGGCTTTTACAGACTTTGATATCTCTCCCAGTAAGCTGCATATCTTGTACTTGGATTTATTTTTGTCTGATGCGCAATGGTTTCCGAAGGTAAGATTGCAAGGTGTACTTTGTAACCTTATAACCTTTCCTGTCATTAATTAATGGATGTGACAAAGCTTGATCTAGTAGGTTTGCTTACAAAGGGTATTTTAAATCCTTGTTACCAAAAGTAGCTTAAACCATTTTTACAGGAACAAAAAAATACTTTAATGTGGAATAATGACCGTTTAACGTGGGTTTTAACACCAGACCATTTAAACACCAGTCTGTTTGATCATGGTTCCTAGCGGGGGAGAGAACATTTCGTTATTAGTCTTGTGAAGAACAGAGGAGGCACTGGTTGAGTGAGTGAGTGAGTGAGTGAGTGAGTGAGTGAGTGAGTGAGTGAGTGAGTGAGTGAGTGAGTGAGTGAGTGAGTCAAAATGTCCATATCCAAAGGTGCTTGAGTGCTACTCATCCCGTCTTGTGATTCACTGCCTCACTTGCTAAAGCCGGATCTCTTTAGACAGGTTGATCCTGAAGAGATCTTGTCGCAGAATCAGATTTTGTCTTGAAATCGATTGCAATAAACTGCACATGACAAAGCTGGGCTTTGTTGTTTTTCGAGCCACACGAAGAAGACAAGGAAAAAAATCATTGCCCTAAATTTTACTAGCAGTGGGCATAAGCGTAAATTTAGGCAAAGACAAGGCACGTAAATATTGTGTGAATATAGCAGGATTTCAGAAACATCGGTATTTGGGGCATTTGCGCACAATATACGTACTTCTTGCGTAAACGCATTCTTACCGCCAGGGCATCCATGGCGTGTCCGCCCATGGCAAGAAACTCTTGCCAAGAAAATAAGTCGTTTGAGACAAAGAGAGAAAAAGAAAAACCCCATAAGAACGAATTTCTGTCTGATAGAATGATCACAAAAGAAAAAAAGAGGTACATTATAAGGGCATAACGCAGAGCGACTGATCTTAGAAAAGGATAAAACTCGTTAAAAAGAGCTTCGAGGCCCGATAAAGCATGCAGACTCGTAGATCGTAAACAAAAAACATCAGCGAAAGAACCAAATTTCGCGCATGCGCGATGTATGTTTTTAAGGTATAGCCCATGGTGTTCTAATCTGCTGCTTTTATCTTAAAGTCAGCTTCCCATCTTACGCCGAAGCAAAACATTTAACTTTATATAAAAGCTGTGCTTCGGGGTTTATTTCGTTTTAAACAAAATTATTTTACATGCTTTTAAAACTGTGTAGTGGGTATCTTAAACTGCTCTGAAACATTACAGCTGCCGACACGCCGACACAATGCCTAAAGTGTCGTTTCTGTTCTGTGCAGTCTCTAAGTTTATTCTTATCCGTGAGCCACAAAACCTGCATGTCAAAATGTCAAGGCAGCAGATCTTTTCTTCTTTCTTTCTTGTTTGTCATCTGCTGTTTCTCAAGGGTTTTTACATCTTAGTAACGACAGCTATAAAACCGGAATCTTTCCGATAATCACAAGAAAAGTCGTCGCATGGACAAAAGAGGGGACATTAGGATTTCCGCAAGACAGACAAAGCTAAAAGCGACACGCAGTGGCTCAGTCCTTATCCTTATCCCCATCAGCTGGTTTTGACACCGCTGCATAACAAGTCGTGAATTAAACATAGACACCCAAATGAACGGACTTCACGCACGCGTATTCTCGCGAGAAAACTCTCACACTCCTCCAAACATGCTCGAGCGTACTTGGAGAAATATATGCCCCCAAATCCCTTCATCCATCCACTAAGAAAAAAGTTAGCTTTGCAAACATTCTGTGCAAGGATGCAAGAGTTTTGTACACGGATTTATAACTGGGGAAATATGTACACCCCAAACCCCTACCTTCTTCTTTTAAGGAAAAAATGGCAGCCTTTCAAGCATGTAAGGATACAGGAGCGTTTGTACACTGATTTATAACTGGGGAAATATATACTCCCAAACCACCCCATTCCACTACACACACACACACAAATCCCAGGAAAAGGAGATGAGGTTTGCGAAAACTTTGCGGCAAGAAGTGAAATAGTATTTCCTATTGCAACTAATTCAAATCTCTACCCTTTGCCTACTTTTTGCACGGACGTTATAAAGGGGAGATAACGCCCTCGCCTCTTATTTAGTCCACAGTGTGATTCTCTAAGAAAAGAGCGCTCCAGGCCCTCCTCATAAGTGAATGGAGTCTCCTCCGTCCACCAGTCAGTTTATGGCCTGGCACAAGCGTTCAGTGTCAGGGTGTCTGCGCTTGCAGATAGATTACTCTTCCCTTTTTTTTAGTACCGTGTCATTCGTGCCCGCCTCTCTCTGGTGTCACACTGGGTCTGTATCTTGAAGTCTGTGTCTGCCTCCCCATCTATACCGGGGTGAAGATGGAGGTGAGTTTGTGTCAGAGCAGAGCAGAGATTTCTATCACACTCACGTAGGTGGTTGGTTGTCATCACCAAGACAGCGAGGTAAGGCTGTGTGGTGGCGGTTTAAAACTTTACAGTCGCCTTCCCAAGTATTTCCTCTGTTAAAACGGCTGAAAGCTTGCTGTGACTCAGCTGTAGGTCCTGACCCAGGCAATGTATTTTTCCGGAAATTTGTAGGTCATGCGGTTTGAAAATGAGTTTCCTTGATGATGAGATAAGCATTTCTGGACGTGCAAACGTCCTGACAAGGTATACAGCGCCAAAGAATCATACAGCCAATGGAACGGTCTTCAGCTATTTCTCTTTATCTCCATCCACGTATTGCTTGTGTGTGCCTGAGCCATTGAGCGGAAGACATCGAAAGTCGCCATATCGCAAGAACTACGAGCCACAGGAATATTTCCAGAATAATCTTTGACAAGTGCCTGCTAGTTTCTGCTGCTGTTCTTCTTGTATTGACCGAGAACACGGCGTCGGAGACAGGCCCAGATCGATCCTCAGACAGCACACACTTGATATCTGAACTACTTCACTTTGGGCCTTCACGTGTAGCGTTTAAGTAGTGCTCATAGTGGAAGTAGTAACAGCAGTCCTACTGATACTAATCACTCAGCAAGGGGAAATCAGTTGATAGACAGCGTCGCATTTCATTGGGATAGGGCTTATTTACAATCGGGGGTGGGGGTGGGGGGAGAGTTATGACCGTGTTATGTTAGGGGGAATAAGGAAAAAGAGACAAGAAGTGAGATAAAGGAATAAATTAACCGTTATCTCCCACCGATCCTTTCCCGACACAGATTCTTGCTGCCACACTTAGCTTTGTCGTCAGTTTTACAGTTCAGCGGGGACATACAGGTAACAGGAAGTGTGCCACGCCCACCATCACCATCATCGACTCGCATTCGAAAGGTCAAGGGTTAGTGCGAGAAAATGAGCAAGCAAATATCACGGCATGTCCCGAGAGCAAGAGTCATTGAGCATGCGCAATGCAGGGTTTACGTGACGATGGCTTTACTTTTGTTTAGCTAGTGCATTATTTACAGCTGAACACGCGCTTATAATTACCCGATGCCTTATTTACAGCTTTACACGTGGTTAGCCAATGCATTATTTACAGGCTTACATCTGCTTAGCTAATGCATTATTAACAAGCTTACTTGTCCTTCGCTGGTGCTTTATTTATATATTTGAAAGGTGATACGCTAAGCTACAATGATATACCCGTATATGAATATATATATAAACAATTATAGTATCTTAGGGAAAACGAGGGAACGAGGATTGTCTTTACACAACAAAATGGTTACAAAGAAAAATATAAAGTAAATTCTTAAGGAAAACCAATCAAATATCACGATTTTCCTATTCATTAGACAACCAATCAAATTCCACGTAAGAATCGTCTGTCGAAAAGCCGTCTGCTATATCTTGCTTTTCGCCCTGCTTTACTTTTTCTCTTTCTTCTTTTTTTGTTTATTTATTTGTTTATTTATTTTAATATAGTTTCTGTTCCGTATAATGTAGATTTATTGCGAACAGTCGTCCTCGTGCAGGTGTGCGCATACTCCAAGATACGTTATAGATATTAGAAAGACAGGGTGCGTAGCCCACACACTGACAGACGGACGTCGATAGACTGGAACAGCAGTCTCTATAACATTGCACACGGTTGACGCTATTTTTTTTGCTAGCACTTAGTAACGCCAGACCCCCCGCGTGTGTGCGTGAGAGAGAGAGAGAGAGTGAGACGGGGGTGTCTGTATGTGTGAGAGAGAGTGAGTGAGAAGGGGGCGTCTGTGTGTGAGCACGTGCGTGTGCGTGAGAGAGAGGGAGCGAGAAGAGGGCGTCTGTGTATGAGCACGTGCGTGTGCGTGAGAGAGAGGGAGCGAGAAGAGGGCGTCTGTGTATGAGCACGTGCGTGTGCGTGAGAGAGAGGGAGCGAGAAGAGGGTGTCTGTATGTGTGAGCACGTGCGCGTCGTGCGTGCCTGCGCTTGATTTATAAGCTCAGTGCAGGCGAACGTGGAGTGCTCTCAGTTAACTTGATTTATCGTCCAAGAAACGGACCAGTTGCTCGGCACCAAGGAGGACATCTGCAGAACTGGGGACAGAGTTTCCAGCAAGCCAGAGTAACACAGAATTATTACGAGCAGCGTCG
This sequence comes from Lanistes nyassanus, assembly GCA_004794575.1. Lineage (NCBI taxonomy): Eukaryota > Metazoa > Mollusca > Gastropoda > Architaenioglossa > Ampullariidae > Lanistes > Lanistes nyassanus. The sequence goes on from SMGT01011605.1 coordinate 27,202, forward strand.
ACGCAATACGGATTCAAACTTCTCTTCCACGTACTGTGGCTAGCACTGGGGGTGGGGGTGGGGGGTCTATTGTGGTGGTGGTGGTGGAGGTGGGGGTGGGGGTTATTACTCGGTTCTAATCTGAACGTGGGGGCAGCGTCATCAAAGTTCCTGTGGATCTTCTTGTCGTCATTAGAATGGGTTACGCTGCTGTGAGTTTACGAGTGGACTGAAGGTTACATGTTTACAGCGTATCAACGTCTTTTTGCAGCAGTAAGGGCAAACAATATGTCATTTATCTGTAAATGTCTGAAAGCGAATCGATATAAAATTGTATGTTTGAAAAGAAAACTGTTTCGTTACCATGTGGAGAAACAATTTATTTGGATAAGAAGTATTCTGAAAACTCTTGAATCTCGAAAACCACATAAGGCCATACATCAGTCATACTATAAAGCAGCAGAATTAAACTTCACGCTTACGCATCATAGTAGTCTTGTGTGGATCTACAAGGTTCGTTACAAAACAGAAATGTGGAAATTGTTTTATTCCGAATTCTCCCTTGTACGCCCGCCCGAACAAGAGACAGAAAGAGAAAGAAAGAGAAACACACCCACACTCGCGCTCGCACGCTCGCACGCACGCACGCACGCACGCACGCACGCACGCACGCACGCACGCACAGACACACACAGACGGAGAGGAAAGATTTACCGTTTTGATTTTCTCGCTCCTTATGAGAAAAATAGGTTTTTCTTTGGTTCGCTTTGTTTTGATTAGACGGAAACTCCAGAAGACGTCGAAATCACTTTCTTGCATGCCCATACTTCTGAAATAACCTTTTTCTCTGGAGACAGTTTTACGACCGCCGACACACCCTGCGTCTAAGTGGTACTGGTGCGAACGACTCCCGGCATTCCCTGCTCACGACATCCGAGGTGGCTGTTAAGGTTCTTAAAGTGTCAAGTCCGTCCACCGTCCTTGCACTTGGTTGTGGATTCCGCAGGATTTAAAAATCCATCAGTCCCCCCAATCTACTTTTCCCTTTCTCTCTCCGCGCTCTTCCAAAATCAATATGAAATAAAGTTAGATCTTTTTACAGTACTGAGAACAGTGGGGCACTGCTCCCGGCAGGACCATAAAGTTGTCAAACGGGCATCTGTAGAGAGAGACACAGCGTTTTCAGAGAAAGCATTTTCACGGCATCATGAGAAACACTGGAGTGGAGAGGAGGACTGACACATCTGAAAGCGCTTTAACTCCGCTTATAATGTTCTGATTACCGGACTGGAAATCTGATTCAGGTAGAGCTAGGTGATAATATTAAATCCGACTGACTCGATCAATCCAAAGATGTCAAGTTCAGAATTCAATGGCAGCTACAAACACGATGCAAAAGTGTATCCAACCTTGGACCAAAAGTTCAGACTAGAACAGTTTCGGCCTCACTGCGGTTTTGCCCTCTTGACTTTGCTCTCCCATAACCAGATTCATTTTAAACGAAAAAGTTTTAAATAAGCGTACGCGAATGGAGCAATTTTGGAGAATAGTTTTTGGGTGAGAAAACCACTAACACAACTGGAGACTTATCCGATAATCCAGGAAATAAAATATTAATAAACAGTATCATGTTAGGAAATTAACCGATGGAAGGGGAAGTACTGTTGTTACAGAAGGGCAGTACAGGAAGAGCGCTGTGCAAAGTACAACGTAGTTTATCGCACAGGAAGTAACCCCCATTTCTGAAGAATGACGTATCGGACGGCACAGGAAGTGATCGACACTTTCGCTAAATGGCTTGTCTGATAGGCAGTGATCGCCCCTTTAACAGATTAACTTATAGTCTACAGCACAGGAAGTGACGCTGGGGTGGGGAGGGGTGGGACGGAAGAGGAAAAGGGGAGAATACAACTTACACTCCACCAAACGACAATAAAAGACGACTATTGATTTTTCTTCGCAAAGCCAATCACAGTGAACGTGGGCCAATGGCCGGAAGTACCTTATTTGGCTCACTGACTTTGAAGCTTCCAAGAAAGCTTTGTGTGTGTGTGTGTGCGCGCGCGCTTGCTGTGTGTGTGCTTGCTGTGTTGTGTGTGCGTACGTGCTATGTGTGTGTGCGCGCGCGAGCGCAGGAGTATGTGTGTTAGTGTGTGTGTGTGTGTGTTAGAAAGAAAGAGAGAGCTAATCAAGTGAGACGGCTCGATGGGTTTGACGCCGTGAAAGGTAACGTTCCCTAGGGGTTAGGTAAGAGTAGGGCTTAAACACACAATGTACACTCGGAATTTTTGAGAAGTGAAGCACACATTATTTTGACCTGTGTAACTCAGTATACTTTCAGAAGTACAACGCACACTTTATAACACCACTTTCAGAGACTGTGCACTCTTTCTGTTCTTGTCAGAAGCCGCAGTTGCTTTTCTTTGTGCCTTATTTAACGCTTAGCCTGGTGAAGACATCGAACATTTCAAGGCGGCACCCAAACTGATATTTATGTGTTGTATTATTAGAAGGGTAAGATTTAAAAGCATTTCGCATCCACGCTTATATGTGTTGTTCTCGAGGGATATGATTTAATTAACAGAATTTCAACAAGCACCCAAACTGATATTTATGTATTGTATGATTAGAGGGGTAAGATTTAAAAGCATTTCGCATCCACGCTTATATGTGTACTCGAGGGATATAATTTAACAATATTTCAACTCGCAACCAAGCTTATGTGCGTTGTATTCGAGGATAGGATTTAAAAGTATTTGAAAGTATCGCTGCTTCAATCAGGTCTAAAAGAAATTCGCCGTGGGCAAACAGTTCTAAACAATTTAAGAACATAATTTTTTTCCTCTTCCCAATGGCTGTATGTGTGAAGTAAAAGAATCAATAAGATTTCTTCGGTAAAAAGACAGGTATTTCAGATATTTGTCTTGTTACATAAGGACATAGTATGGACAGCTCTAGAATGTTTTAGGTGCAGTGAAAACATTTGACGACGCGCTTAGCTTTTTTTAAAAAAAAATGGCAGTACGTAGTTTGGGTTTAGAAAGCTCCTGGTGAGATGTGCACCAGCAAATAATGCTGCCCTTTTCTTCAGGACTTATCTCTGGCTGCGTGTAACTCATTTGGTGCAAAAAGGTCACCAAGTACGGACAAGCAAATGGATAACAAGTGCCAAGCACAACGTTTGAAAGACGACTGCAGCAAAGGATTGAGAAAAATTGTCTAAGCAAAACAAGACGTTCTTTTCTTCCGTCTATTCCCTGCTTGTCTTCGTTGACGGTAAATAGCTGCTCAGCCCTTGTCAAGACCAGCAAGGATAGGAATCATTCAGATGGGTGCCAGAAGGATGTAATTAGCTTTTGAAGAAATTCACTTTCAAAAATCGAAACTGAGAGAGAGAGAGAGAGAGAGGAGGAGGGATGGGGGAGAGATAAATATAACCTAGTTTATCATTTTTCCATTTACTTTCATTTGCCTGTCAGATACGACAAAACTCAGCTCCCTTTCTGCGCGTGCGGGCGCTGGGAACACGTACACGTGTTTAGGAAGGAAAGAGTAGGTTTTGCTGCTGGTGTGTGGTTATGTCTTTCAAGTCCAGCTAGACTGGAAAGGAATTATAGAAAGTCAATATGTAACTGCCAATGCAATAATATACGGAAATTTTGTACCAAGTATTTGTCCGCCTGCTTTTCTGTCTGTCGATCCGCTTACTGTCCAGCCCGTTGTCTGTTAAATGAAGCGGTTGGTGTGGCGCTGACTGCACGTGCTCTCTACCCTTCCTTCTATACAGTTCTCTATATTTTATTTATACTGCTCTCTCTCTCTTCCTACTTTTTCTCGTCTGCTGTGAAGAACATGCGGCTGGCGACAAACGCTGTCTCTCCGCCTTTCAGTATCAAGCTTATTTACATTCGCGATAACCGGGAAACAGTTCAAGCCTCCGCGTGCGTGGAAAGTGGATGATTCGAACGATGCTCAAGACGATCGACGCGGAACATAATTGAACCTCACCGCTTTTCCGTGAAAACCATTTGAAAAAATTGACTTATGTCTCGTCCGCGCTCGGTACACAATGTCCCGGAAACATGAGCGAGACAAACTGGCTAGTTGTAGCAGCCTTGCCCAGAGTGATTTTCCACATTCTCTGGCATCACGCTGGTCAGGGGTCAGGGGTCAGGGTGAAACCGACTAGATGGCAGACGGCACATTTTTTTCCACCAAAGAAGTGACTGCTAACAAATCTCACTTGGATTAGTAGTAATCGATAAAATCCTGAAGTGAGATGGGTGGGGCAGAGGAAGGGGGTTACAGATCGATATATACAGAGAGGGAGAGAAAGAGAGAGAGAGAGAGATATGAGAAAGGGAGAGAGAGATGGGAAGGAAGAGTAGGAGGGGGCTGAAAGCTACACAAACTGAAGGGGACAGCACAGAAAAAAGATTTTTCAGCTAAATCGACTGAAACTGGGTTTAAAGAGCTAGTTCATTAAGCCGTCTACAAGAATTTTATCCAGTATTGTCCAAAACTGGACTAAATGCTTTGCGTAGACAATTTCATTATGTTTTGTTTGCGGACAAGTTGTGGAACTATTTTCTCTATCGACATCGGTGAAATCTACCTTGCCGACAGTTGGATTCATTCTTTGTTAGTGTTAAATTCGTGTACATTTCAAACCACATGACGCTTCTGTAACAACCTAGCAAGAACCCACTCTCTGACTTTTCCACCTCAGAGTTAGATCTCCTATCGCTGCTGAAACTAACCAAGGGGGTGCAACCAGAAGTACCTTTGTGTTAGACTCTCCTCCTTATTTTCTATAGAATGATGATAAATTGTTGGGGGTGGGGGTGGGGGCAATTCACACGAAAAACAATATAAAACTAAATAAGGATATGTCTGGGATCAGAACTAACCCCTCGCTATATTAGATCTACCTCCGGGGGATAAATCTGGGACATCTCAGACCCAGGGAGTGGTTGTGACAACTTTTAATGACAAGCCAGATCTAGGAGGTACCAAAACACTCCCTACCCCTAGAAGGGGAACGTTATAATTCCCAAATCTCGCTTCATGTATTTTTAGATGAGTGAAAGAAGTTATACTTCTGGAGTTGGATAGTTAAAGGCTGTTACACTGACAACACATATAGCATAGCGACAATAGCGATCGTGTTAGTTAATGTAATTCTCAGTCAGCATGAACTGTTTAAAGCCCATAGTTTATGCAGCTTTTTAGCTGTCACTCAAGTTGCTAGCACCAGTCCCTGTATCTCTTGTCCTTCTACACCAGATGTCAAAAGATCCCTGCGTCTACAAGTGAACCACTCAACTGGCGTTCTTGAAGAAGCACTAGAAAGTTTTGCATGAAAAAGCTGGTTTTGTTACTGGGTATAATTTGTCATGGGATCGAACTAAGATCGAAACATTTCATCATATGCTGGTTGTAACTGTGATGATGTTACGAAATAAAAAAATCAAAACATACCCACTATGTTGATTGTATGTTGACTCAGCCAAAAGCGAACTACTCGCTGACGTCAGCAACTGCATGTTTGCCTGTACGGGGATTTTTGACCACTACAGGCTATCATAATTTCTGGCCAGGCTGCTACACGTCGGTTCGTGTGAAGCGATGCATACAAAATGAAGAGCTTGTTGATATTCATGACAGCCATTCTTTTTCGGAAAGAGTGGAACAGAGAGCAAAAGTAGAGGAATGAATGAGATGGCTTTAGGACAAAGAGATGCCGTTTGATAGCCCTGCAGGAGGCAATACTACATGCTGCATGAAATTTCGACGTTGACGAAATGAGAAAAAAGTTGCTGTTCTGATCACAAAGTCGGGTAACGCTGTTTCCCTTGAACCGCCGAGATGACTTGCCCGTAACCTTTAAGGCAGACGTGCAGCGCGCCCGGCTGAAAAGTAATTATTTTCCGTGAGCCTAAAAAAATCCCCGACGCCGGTTAGATAAGCCTGCGAGACTGTGGTTACCCGAGCAATTATCGCTCTTTTTCTGTGCGACTAATCGGATTAGTAAGCCGAAGTTTCAGGGCGCTCACCTTTGACCTTCGAGAAAGTTGACTGGACAACCGTGGGTCGAGTACCCAAGAGTAACATCCACACCGTCTCCGCTTGTGATGCAGACAGTGCTGAAATGTTAGTGAGGAATGGGGTTCGACAAATGTGTATCATATACACAAAAAGTAAAATGTGAGTTTTAAATCGTAAAATTTTGGCTTCTGTGGGTTCGATAGGTAGACATAAAGTCGTCTTAAGGGTCGGTCTAGAACAGACACCCGCTCGCTGACTCGTTTGATGCATCTGACCATAACTCTACATTTTTTTTCGTTTGCTCGTTCATTTGTACGCAGGCAAATACATTAATGCGCCATCAGATGCATACCACTGTTTCTGGAAAGTAATCATTTCGTGTTTGCAGACAAGCACAGTAGGGCTCTTTTTTTCCGACATTAGATTTTCTGTTTAATCAAATGTGCTTTGATTTAAATTAGGCTTTTGAAGGCTGCCTGCGTAGTGCGGTGGGTTTTCGCATTTCTTTTTGTTCTGCCATAAAAGCAAGACAGACGAATGAGAGTGGAGTTGGGGGTGGGGTGGGAAGAGAAGGCTGGAAGACAAAGACTACAGCGAGGGGGGGGAGGCCTGGAGGGGAGGGGATACAGAAGAGCAAAAATAACGTAGTAGTATTAGTTGGGAGAGGGGCTGACATTCACGTACTTGAAAAGTTCTGTTGTGTCGGACGTTTGTGAACAGTGCAAATTACATTTAGTTTCAGATGCAAAGTGCATCACTATTTCTTCACTTAGTTTTCTTACAAAAACAAAAAGCAAACAAAGAAAAATACGACAACAACAACAACAAAGAGAGAAAGTGTCAAAGAGCTGAGAAGACATAAAAGGATGAAGTTAAAAATTCTTTAATGGAAAGGGTGCATCCGTTTGTCACTCGTATTTCTTAGCCAGTGTCACACATAAAGAAATGCATGCCCCCCCCCCCCCCCCCCCCCCCCCCCAACGCACACAGAATCCCGCTTTCATGCAAGCACCGGCAACACACACCATTATATCCTGCTGCGGTGTGTCACTGATGTTTCTAAATTTCTCTTTAGTAGCAAACTAGCATGAAGCTAGACTAAGAAACGGAAAAGTCCATTTAAACATAAATACCTTCTTAATCACTTTTGCAGGAATTCTTATTGACAGCTGAATGACACATCTGAAGAGGCGATATTCCACCTGAACAGCAATAGTACCTGCTAGCTTCTGTGACAACCAGATACGTGACCTGAAGCTCATCTGTGCGTTCCGTTAAAAGAGTCACCCAAAATGTAGCTAAACGAAGACGAAGTTAACCTTTGCCACTGTCAGAAGTTCTTCTAAAAACTACATCATCAAGCCGACATGTCGGTGAAAGTGTCTAACAACACTTACACTGTGGTGATCAGATCTACTGATCAGTAGATCGCTAATTCTGCTGTTGTAACTGCTGTTCTTTGTGTTGTTGTTGTTGTTGTTGTTGTTGTTGTTGTTGTTGTTGTTGATGGCTAAAACATCTTTGTGTCAGTAGTCATCGAGTTCTAGATGTCACATTTTATCTTTCGCATTTGCAAACACCCTCTAGAAATCAGAAGAAATCTCTCGCCGATCTAGATCTAGATTTGTACAGACTGATCAACAAGATCATAACCGTCATCAGGATCCTAAGTTTTGTGTGTGGGTGTGGGGGTGTGTGTGTGGGGGGGTCGGGGTGGGGGGCTGTTCCTTTTCTGGAAATGAGCAAATAGAGGCGGGCAGCTGGGCAACAAAGAGTTGTTCTACTTGATTAGAACAGAAAATAGGGGATTTCCACAGAACGAAATCGACTTTTTATGCTTTCTTCCCTCGTCGTTCTTCTCTCTCTCTCTCTTTTCTTCCCCAGCCACAATAGATCACTAGTAAACTTGCGGAAAACTTAAGAT
>SMGT01011605.1:35185-72547 GCA_004794575.1 Lanistes nyassanus
CCTACCAACCCTGATGTCATTTATGACTTTTGGTCGCATAATAAATTGTGAATACTTACATAATAATGACTATGGAATGAAGTCGAACTACAAATACCTTGCAAAACTGTATGAAACCCCACTGCTTCCACGCTTGAATCGGAATAATGTACTTTTATAATATTTGTATATTTATCGATTTAGCCTGGATAAATCACATCCTGTTGTGGCGTGCGTCAGCCACTCCCTTTAATAAAAGAAGGAGGAACTTGAACAGATGGGAAAAATAGACTTTCTCCCACGGCTACTTGCTGTTTCCCCCTAGAGACAAGAGTGTTGAAATTCCTTTTCACCTGTAGGTGACGACAGGCGGCCCAGCGAACAGAACGAGTCCTTTTTTTTCATGCTGTACTTTCCCGGTTGTCTGATAGAGACTTCGTTTTGGGAGAGTTCATAATTGAGAAATCGATGTCGGTAAAGACTATTTCTTATTGAATTAAAAAAATTCATATTCTTTTGTCGCCAAAACGCACGCTACACTCATAGTAAGAGAGGGATAATCAAGAACAAATAAATTGGCAAATCACACTGTAGAAGTCGAGAAAACAAAAACGACCAGAATGACAGCTGGGCCATGTAGTAGTTCAGAATCACCTTAAAGAAGATACAGCATCTTGGAGCAAGGGGACTTGGACAGCTCAGTTGTTAGAGCTGCAGACTAGCAAGTGGAAGGTTGTAGGTTCGAATCCTGGTGTGGCCAAGAATTATTTCCTGGAGCAAACTCCATGCGGCCATTCCCCGAACATTAAACTGCCTGTCCTCACTGGCAGCATCTTACTGCAGCTATCAGTCTGGTGGTTCTTTCAGTGCACAGTTTGGTAATAGCGCAGACCTTATATATGTGAGGTCTGTGGTGATAGGACCCCATCCCCCCTATAGTCCCCCGTCCTGGTAGAGACCAGTTCGCGGCGGGCAACCACACATCAACCAGGCTGAAGAGAGCGATAATCAACAGACCAGAACCTTTTGTGTAAATTCAATAAACTGCGCTATTTCCTCTAATGGTTCTTGTATTTGTATTTCTGTTATTTCTGTTCTCTTTTTTGTTTGTGCGTGTATTTGCACTTGCATGTGTTTGTGTTTGTGTATGAATTTGCACTTGCGTGTGTTTGTGTTTGTGCTTGCATTTCTTTTTGTATTCGTATTTATAAGTCCGTTTGTGTTTGTATTGGCATGTGCGTTTGCGTTTGTATTTGTATGTGTTTTTGTGTTTGCATGTGTTTGTATTTGTATGCCTATTTGTGTTTGCAGTTCTATTTATATTCGTATTTATATGTGTTTATATTTGTAGTTTGTGTGTTTGTATTTGTGTTTCTGTTTGTTTGTATTCGTATGTGTATGTGTTTGTGTTTGCATTCGTGTGTGTTTGTATTTGTGTCTGAATTTGTATTTAATTTTCTTCCCAAAGTTCCCACCTGCCTTAGCCAGGGCACACGAAGGTCCGAGCATAAATATTTTAACACAAGGGAAACGTTCGGACAGTAGACAGAAACGTCTTACTTGTGACCAGAACAGCCGCGACGTTATACTCCGTGAAATTCAGATTCTGAAGAGTGTAGAGCATAGTCTGCCTTTTTGTTTTCTTTTTTATGAGCTTTACTACAGGATCAACACTCCAGACGAGTTTTCAGCTAGTGTAGACCACAAGATAGCATTCATGGGTTGGATTGTATTGTCGTTTTTGTCTATCTTCCCTTCTTAAAAGCGGTGGTGTGTCCCCTAGACTCTATGCATTTCACGTGCACCTTTATGCATGAACAGACAATGAAAGAATGGCCTTGCGACACAACCCTGAGGCTTGCCCAGTGTTCTTTTTAAAGTGACCTACCTGGTTAGAGCATAACCCTATACCCCACTCTCAAATCCCCGACGCAAAACAAGTCTTTTGACAACGATATAAAGGTACATTCTTCGTCAGCCTTGCCAGTTTCGACATCATGAGACTTTCTTATAGTGAACGAGGGCCTGAGGTGTTGAGACAGAAACATACTGAAACAGACGGAATGCACACTGACAGACAGAAGGCGAGACAGACATAGGTGCATGGACCGCGTATCTAGAAAGATTCTTTGTTCTATTTTGCGCCCAATTAATGTTTCCGGTCCATCCTCGTCCCATCTGACCTGTGTAGATTGTCGTTCTGGGTGACTGGTCCATGTTTGCACACCTGTCTATTCCCACCCACCCGCATCACCGTCTCACGTCTCGGGAAATGTTTGCTCCGGAATTATAGATTCCATTTATGAAGCCCATTGGGGTGCGGAGGTGGGCCAGTACGTAAGTCTTCGAGTACATATGCACTTGTACTCAAACCAACGAGTATGCTCATGTGTGTGCGTATATACATATAGTGGTGTGTGTGTGTGTGTGCACACGCGCTGGTACTCATACTAGCGAATTACTACATGCTGGTAACAACACAACAGAGAAAATTAGCACCATTATTCATCTCAGAAAATACACTAATTACGAACGCGAGTTTGTAGACGCCGTTTCTCACTGAATTATCTCTTGGATGTCCGCTTTCACCTTCTTCCTTTCCTTCCTTCTTTCTTACTTCCTTCCTTTCTTTCCTTTCCTTCTAGTGCTGTTGGCGATTTAATAAATGCATCTAAATTTTTTCCTACTGAGTTGTGGCTGCGAAAGGCGTTTGTTGAATATTAAAATCAAAATCTTTACCACAGCCTCAAAGGACATTCTGCCCAACAATCCACCCGCCCCCCCCCGCCCCCAACCAGAAAAAACAAAAGCCAAACAAGTCTCCTTTCTTTTTTCTTTTAGTTAATTCGCCAGGTGCTAGTAACTTAATTATTTCACTACACGTGCGGTTCCCAGGGAATGCTCTCTCTTTAGCAAATGCCATACATCATGAACTGCTAATGCAGCGAAAGTGGTTGGTTATTTATAGGCAGCCTGATTTGCTCACGACCTCAGAATAAATACAGACATTGTTTTAAACTAAGTGAATCGAATTTTATTTTTCCTTCCTCCTTGTGTCTAGAAGACACACTTCCTTGCATATTTCTTTCTTCTTCTTTGTTTCCTTTATGTGCTTGGTAGGTTCTCCGAATTGCTTTTTCCATTTTCTTTTCTCATTAGCTTTCTGAAGATACCCCATGAGGTGAAAACAGCCCTACCCGCGTGGAATCCCGTTTACACCTAATGTTAATGTTTGAAGCCTCAGGACTCCCCTCCAGGTATTGTGTCCGCACTCTGTTGGTGTTTTCTGCCTTTTTGACGTCACGATCATCTGAAGTCGTCTTATCGTGGGCAGCAGCAGGGGGGGTCAGCACACGCGGCTTTGTTTGAATCCCTCCGCCCTCTGCGTCTTCTCTGATCTCATGGCCGCCTCTTGCTTCACGTTTCCCTCCTTATCCGAACGAGCTTTTTTTCCTTTTCATAAAATACTAACCAAGAGCATTTTTCCAGATTTCATTTAGACCTAAGGAACAAATTTGCTCACGTGATAGAACAATATAGCCACATAACGCAAAAAGAAAGAAAGAAAGAAAGAAAGAAAGAAAGAAAGAAAGAAAGAAAGAAAGAAAGAAAGAAAGGTTCACTCTTAACTCTGTATTGACAGAGACGGTCTTACGAAGCACTGTGTCAAGCCAAAGCTGACTGTATATTTCAGTTTGCAATGTCTTACTTGGGCAGAGTTCGCCTTCGAGTTGCCGAATGGACTGTGCTTTGTGTTGTATGGACGCAGGAAGTTGGATAAACAGCACTCAGAAAGCTGACGCTCTTGGCTTGAAAGCTGTCATGACCAGGATATATATTTTAGGTATCTATTTCCGCCCCGAAAGTGTTGGAATGACAAGGCTGTTAGCGTGAAAAGTTCACAAAAAGACCGTAGTTTGGAACAGAGAGAATGTTCGTAACATAGAGAGAGAGAGAGAGCACACTCTAAGTATTTTTTAAAAACACTATTTACATGTAAAATGTGTTAAAGTAAGAGCTAAATATGTTTTGCGCGTGTAAATAGTATGTAAGATGTGTGCTACATATGTTCTAAGTGTTCTAAGCATGGCCCTACTTGACTAAACACTTGCTGCTGGCACACATTTAGAACATTATCAGAACACCATTTAAACATTTTCCGACCATTTGAACACTTTGGAGAACGCAGACCAGAACACTTTTTACACTAGTTTAGCACCGACATATCTAAAAGGTTCTAGGTCAATATAAAACGCGCTGTTTCGGTAACAAAATAAGTGTTCTAACTTCTTGTTTGCAGCGTAGAAGAGAGAAAACTTGGAAACAAGAAAGAGCTGAGAGAACTGAGGGGAAGAAGGAAGTTTCTCGTTTCAGTGCTCATGTCAACATGACGCCAGGCCCATAGCATGTTAGCGTTTAGCTTATCGGCGGGTACATAGGGCTAACAGAATGTAACAACCCTTTGTTTGTTAATTCTGTCATGCGTGTGTGTGTGTGCGCGCGCGCGCGTGTGCAATGCTGGTTAATGCAGAGCTTTGTAAGGATTTGCTAATGCTCAGCACGAAATGCTACACCGGCCCCACTGCACGACTGCGTTGTATAAATAATGGGATTACGGCATGGGGGTGGGAGAAGGGAGCCAGCCGATTTCATGACAGAAATATGAACAACAACGCAAGCACAAATGTTTGCACTGGTATCCAGTCCGGCTAAAATTAGTTCTCAGTAAGTGGGAGCTCTCAGCCCCAGATCTGACCAGGCTGCTGCTGGTGGTAATGGAACTGCTAATCTCTCTCTCTTTCTTCCTCTCTGCTGTGCGTGTGTGGGTGCGTGGGTACGCGCGCGCTCCTGCGTCCGTACTGCATGTTTCCCACGCACGTATCTTTAAAATAAATCTAGCCTAGCTAATTAGTTTGGTAATGGCCCTAACACACTGGCACTCAGTATCTTAGCTGATCTGAAGCCCAGCGATACCCTACTGACCGTAACATACAGAACTGAACCCCTTTTGGACGGATCCTTTATTTTAAAATCCGACTTTTGAACTAGATCAAGCTAAGACATGACAAAGACAAAGACAATCTACATGTTTCATCAGGACGACACAAAAACGACGAAAAAACGACAACAACGAAAACAGAAGAAAAAGACTTAGCTTCAGTAGATGTGGCGCATGGGCTGGACAGCAGGAAAATGTCTGTCCAGCCCATGCGCCACATCTACTGAAGCTAAGTCTTTTTTTTCTTCTGTTTTTGTTGTCGTTTTTTCGTCGTTTTTGTGTCGTCCTGATGAAGGGGTAGTGCCCCGAAACATGTAGATTGTCTTCGTCTTTGTCTTTGTCATGTCTTAGCTTGGTCCAGTTCCCTTGTTTTAAATTTAAGAAAGGTTTATCCTCCAAGCGGCAGTCACCTGTTTTTCTTGTATATTTCCGACTTTTGACTTTTTAAAACGGTCAGAAGTGACATTCTAGATAGATTCTCTCATTCAAGCCATGCGATCACCCCATGTGCTAAAGACGTACGAGAAACCACTTCTGTCACACACACACACACACATAAGAGAAAAGTAAGATTTAACGTACTTTGAACAATACTTGAAGCAGACATAACCTAGAACGACATCAAGGGGAAAAAACCAGTTTTAATTACATACGATGTGGTGGCGGCATAGTTTTTTTTATTTCTCCCCAGAAGCAATGTCTTCTGTAAATGATATTGCAGGAGAACTCAGTAATTGTTCTGTCAATCAGCCCACATGCCATTTTTTAAAAACCTTGTCAATTAGCTCTAATATCTCGTGCAACGATGTTGCCTTCTTTTTTTTTTTTTGGTGCTGCAGCCACATTTACAGACAGCAAACAATGCTGCTTGGAAAATATACACTTTGTCTTCGCCAAAGATGCCTGCCCCATCCCAATCCCCATTCCCACCCCAAACGAAAATGAATATGACTGTTATTGTAAAATGTATAAAGCCTGTAATAGCTGTCCTGGCATCTGGGGACGTGCAAATGATGTCTTCCAAATTGCTTTTATTCTTGTTTCTTCAACCTTTGACAAATCTCTGAAGCTCGTAAATCTAAATGATTGTTTTGGCGATGACAAAAAAAGTGGTTGATATTCTTTTAATTCTCTGTGCTATACTCAAATGCAACTTGCTCGGCTGACCTTTGCTGTGAAAAAATATGAAATATTAAACACTAGCAAAGGAATTTTTTTTAGCACAGTTTACCCAAACTTCTAAAATCAAATGGGGATGACATAGAATACAGAACTCCGGTAAAGGCAAACAGAGGTATGTTACTCCTGTACGATAAAAAGTAAATTATCTTGCAGTCCGAAGGCTGGCAGACGGGTTCATCTGGACCTCGCCTCGCTATCGTCCCCATGGAATCAGAGAAGGGCGAATGACGAAGTCTGGGCGAATGACGAAGTCTGGACGAATGACGAAGTCTGGACGAATGACGAAGTCTGGTGGACGCAAGTGTTTCACGTCCATAAGCTGGTCAGCCGGTTTTTATGTCAGTTAAAATCTTTATGGATTATGATCTTAACACTGATGTTAGACAAGATGAATGTTTTGTTGTAAACATCTGAGCCGAAAATGAAACGCTAGTCTGAAAATTAAACAAAAAATTCGCATCATGGACTAGGAGGAGACAGTTCTGACAGCAACATTTGATTCATGACACCCTGTATATATTTGGTATTCAGGGTTTGATGTGTGCTGATGTGATTAGAGACATCGAACACGATAATATTTAGATGGCTATAGAATCACTTGATTCTTACACGTTACATCATGGAGTGTGACGTCTGTTAAATATGAAAATTAGTGTAATGCCCCATGAAGTCTGCTGAGCATAAACCTTGTAACAAGAGCAGGGTTGTTCTTCTATTGGTAAATATTTTACCTCGGAGCCCATGACCTTTGTGGAGCAAACTGTTCCGACAAGACAAAAAGATGTCTGCTGGTTACAACATTTCACATTACACACATTCGTCTGCTATTTTTTAAGAAAAAACTTTTGACGTCTGATGCGGATGTTTGTGGGCGGCACATCGAGCTTTTCTTTATAGAAACAAACTTTATCATCCACTTACCCTGATCGCCACCTGTGTCGGTGTCGGTGACGGGATGAAGGTCGGGTGTTTCTGTCCGGGATAAAAACGTGCGTCTTCCTACTTGTTTGCATTTCTCGGATGAAGTTTCCTAAACCATTTTTTTAATCTAAAGATATTTATGCCGCCTACAGTTTAGCTGATCAAGGCCAAGTGATACTTTGCTTCCGCCTGGCTGGGTGGTCTTTGGAGAAAAGAGGGCTATTAGATTTGGCTGACCGAGTTTTGTTGGTAAAACATTTTTATGACCGACCGAGCGACCGACTGATCGACCGAGCGACTTACCGACCTTTGTCGGACAAAAGGGGAATTTTATTAAATCTCATTTTCATTCAGACATGGTGGAGAAAGAATAAAAAACATCGACCTGGTTGTCCTCCTCCTGACAAAGGACGAGAACATTTTCTCTGGCTTACTTTTTTTTGGATTGTGTAGAGAAATTTGTCTTCGGTCTGACCCGACCGCTACTGTAGTTGATCATCTAAGTGTGAAGGAACGCGCTATTGTGAGGCACTTCTTCAATACAACACTCTGTCTAGACGAGCTTTTTGTTTGTTCAGCTCTTAACAGCTGTTCCATGGCTTTGGAGATGGTAACTGCTGATTAATGGTTGACTGGAGAAGGATGCTGTTAAAACGATACGCCAGTGATAATGTACCGATTACATCTTATGATAATGTACCGATTACATCTTATGATAATGTACCGATTACATCTTATTTTGAAGGTTAGTTGCTGCTGGTTGGTATCACCCTGACTGTATGTTTCCCTACATTTTTCTTTTCATTTCCTCTCTCTACAGCCGGTACTCCAATCCGCTCCTTCCTTTCCCTTAATCTCTCTTTTTCTCTTTTTCTTTCTCCTTCTCTCTTCACTCTTTTCTCTCTCTCTCTCTCTCATCATGCACGAAGAAAATATGCAGGCACACACAAAGCTTGTGTGTATCTGGGCGCGCCTTTGCATATACATCGATACGTGTTTGTCCCTGGGTGGTCGTTAACGTTCTCCAGGTACATCACAACCAAACTCGCCAGCATTTTATTTTCCATCTTTATGCCCAAACCGACTGCCCTCCTCACACCTGTTCGAAGTGGTCCCCATCAACTCTTGATAACAACAGGAGGCTCATATCAGTGGGCGGACCGACCATCATTTTCCTGACAAATCTGCGAGTACGCACACAGTAAAATGCACGTTCGTCGTGGCAGCTGCTGGACGCCACAGCAGAAATCCCCCCTTACCCATGGCTGTACCTCGTCACGGAGGACATAGGTGTGCCACTCCCAGTTCGGTTCTGACCCTAAGGATCCCTTGCTCAAGTAAGCACCGTCTTGCTGTCGCTGCTCTGTCCTCGGTCCTCCTGCCCGGGCACGCGCTGAGCGTACTGTGACGCGCTGCACCCAGGCGAGGCAGGGATCCACTGACGTCATGCAGCGGCAGCCGAGTTACCGTACTTCCTCTGACGTATATTCAGTGGGTTGACCAGAGCCGGGGGTGTTCTTTCCCATCTAATCTCCCCTGTCCCTCCCCTGCAGTGCGAAATCGCTGCTACGTGCAATGAAGCACTTAACCGCTACACGAAGGAACCATAGAGACCTGCTAGAAGTTTCCCCCGTCAGGGAGGGACGTAGTTAGATCTGACACGATTCGATCAATCGAACTGGCGTTATCTGCGATCGGTGCTTGAAAACGTCCACAAGAAAAGGAAAACCGAAAGCTAGGCGCAAACAACAATGCGACAAACGTTTCCGAACAATGACAACAACAACAAAATTATTTCTTCAAGACAAAGACAGGTAACTGTATAAGAACATGGGGAGTATTTCTTTATCGAGATTGCAGGAAAAATTAGGTTTCTTCTGCGTGTAAATGCACATTTTGGAGCACAGGGACAGGTGGAGCAACAGTTTTTACCAGTGCTGCTGACAGAAGGTAATAACAGCACAGATCGAGACAGGATAAGCAGACAAAGCGACACTCTCTTAAAAAAATCACGAAAGACTGAACAGAGAACACTAAAGCGGATAACTCACCAGCACAGGCAGGGGGAGAGGCCGCTCCGTTCTTCCCCTTAATCCAGGATTATCGAGAGATGTAGGAGGGTACGTACAGCCGATCGCTAGAAAACCTCACACCCGGATCCTCACACTAGGTGTCCCGCACAGGAACCAGAAGCGATGTTGCACACAGCAGCAGCGGAGAGATGCACGTGCAGCGAAGGATGGAGACACACAGCAAAAAAGCAGCGTGTCGTCCTCACGCTCGCACGCGCGTTACACGCGCACACACCTCAAGAATGGTCGAGATCACGGAACGCCGACAGCGCATCCAGGGAGCCAATCGGACAAGCCGAGCGGAAAATGACGTTACTCCATCGAGCACGACACCAGGAATGGAAGCGAGGGGATGGGCGTGCACGTGCGTGGTCTGTAAGTACCAGGGCAGTCAGCGGTCAGCGAGGCCATTTTTAAAGACTCGGGCACTGAGGACAGTCCAGGTTCGTGACTGTCTCTTCTCGTCTTCCTGCACGTAGTGTTCCACTCCACCCTTTGCATACCTTTGTTTTAGACTTCAGTAAATTGACTGGAAGCGAAAGGTTACTTGCTTATGACACACTTTCGTACTGCGTCACTCCAGAGAGAAATGATGAGGAGACACTCTGGGCAGTTCTTCGTGAGGTCGCCAGCTGCTGACAGACTAGTCGGTAGCGCTACCTGTTCCTTCTGTCCGAGTTTGCCAGACGGCAGTTTATGCCAAGCGGGCGGATTGTAAAGACGCCTGGCATTTGAAAATCCCGTCTTAGTCCTCAGCTTCTAGACATAGGTTATACACAGAAGATTTCACACACAGAGGCGCACACACACACACGTACACGCCCACAGACGCGCATGAATACAAGCAGATGCGCAAGAACTGTATTAAGTAGGGTTGAAGGGGCAGATTTGCATGAACATAACACCAGGTATTAGGGAGAAAATAACTTTTCTGCTGCTTCTGAGATGAAAGTGTTCTGCCTATTTATTAGAGACCAAGTGTACAGCACCAGGGGACAAAGTGACATGTATAGACGCACATACAATGGGACTGGCGCTCATTTAACAAGCGCGCGGTCTCTCTCCATCTCGTATTCACATCCACACACGCACACATACACACCCTCATCACACGTACACAGTCGCGCTAGGACACGTGCGTGCACGCACGCACATACCTGGCCTATACACGCAAACGGAGAACCTAAGCACACAAGAACGCACCCACCCTGCCCTGCGCTTCGCCAGTGGGATGGCGGGAGTCAAGCGGACAGACAACAGTCTGAAAACAACAAACGAACGAGCGCTGAAGGGACAATAAGCGATGCCTGACTACTGTCGGATGCCTACATTGATAATCGAGCAAACAATGGATCATTCAATCCACTTAAATAGCTTCTAGTCGTGACCCCTGAAGCCACGCGCTTTCATCCTCAATCCGATCTGCTCCCGAGGGCGCGCAGATATATGGGGGTGGAGAGGGGAGGGCAGAAGGAGAGGAGACGGGAGGGGGGCATATTTTGTAGCTTTGGCCGTAGTAGATGTCATCTCGCAGTGACTTTGCTCGACCTGGGATGTCTCTTTTCCCCGATCACTTCTTCCTTTCCTTTATCTCTGTCTCGCTATCTCTCCTTCCCCACTCTCTCACTCTCTCCCTCCAAGTCCCTCCCCCTCTCTCATAGGCATTTTCGCACCGACATGCAGAGGCACACGTATACACAGACAACAGCTTACGTACTGAATCTCTCACGCTTGCACGCTCGTGTCCACCCACACAATCTCCTTTGTCTGCTCGCAGCCTTTGCGATAAAGAATTCATGCTATGCTTACGAGAGGATATCTGGTATCGACACTGCCATTCGGATCACGCTGATTGTGCGTTTTGAGACAAATGATGAAAGAATATACGATGAATGTGTGGACTGGGCGTGTGCTCCGCTGATCTTGCTAAAAGCCTATATTAAAATCTCAGTTTCTGTCTTTGTCTCTCTGTCTCTGTGTCTCGGTCTCTGTCTGTCTTTGTCTCTCTCCACACGTAATACCAATATAGTGGAGTGTAATGAACTGGAAGAAACAAAAGAATGCGCTATGTATGGAGGGCTGTCAAGACCATGTTTTGCCTATTAGAATTTTTGCACATCTACTATGGCACATTTATAGCTGGGAGATATAATGGTTTGAGTTTACGGTCTGCCAGAACAGAATGGTTTTAATGTGATGGTTTGCGAAACAGTTTGTCCTAACACGACGTATGCACTAAAGGCCATATTTATTGCCGATATCGTAAGTGGCATCAGAATGAACTTTGCTGACCTCAAGAAGCTGTTAAGTGATAGGTGCATTAACAGCGAACAGCTCTGTTGGCTGGGTCGGGATTAAAGGCAGGTGTTTCTTACGTGTTCGGACTTTTTTTTTGGTCCCAGTCAGCAGTTGATGATGGAAGAAAGGATTGAGAAAATTGCTTTTATCGTAACACCACTTAATATGAAGATTTTTTGTCAGCAAGTAGCCGACTACTGATCTTTGTTTCTATTTTGTTTTGACTTTTACTTCAAGAAAGCTAGACCAGGACAGCTGTTCAGAAATACAAAGTCGACATTTTGGGGAATTACCTCTTTGTCAGGACGCAACACATAACACACTCAAGGAAATATATAGTAAAATAAAAAATATATAAAATAGGAGAGATATGAGAAGCACAAGTCATGGGTAGTTTGAACTATAGACAAATGTTTTCCTCGTCTGTCTTTTCTTTCTATTATATTTTATATTTTGTTTCACTTTATTTACCTGCTTGTGTTATTTGCTGTCTCGAAGAACGGGTAATGTCCAGAGCGTTGACTTTCTCTGTCCTAGCCTTTAGCTTCTAATCTTGCTGTTACCCAATCCTAGCTCATACTCCAACACCCTCAATATTTTTAACACTAATTACATGTTAAAGTAAGAGCTAAATATATTTTGCGTGTGTAAATAGTACGTAAGATGTGTGCTACATGTGTTCCAAGTGTTCTAAACATGCCCCTACTTGACTGAACACTTGCTGCTGGCACATATTTAGAACATTGTCAGAACACCATTTATACATTTTCCGACCATTTGAACACTTTCGAGAATACAGAACAAAACACTTTTAACACTAAAGCGTTCTAGATCAATGCAAAATGGGTTCTGTTTCAGTAACAAAATAAGTCTTCTAACTTCTTGTTTACAGTGAAGATGCAGTCACTTGTCTGATTTTCCTTTTCTGTCATTTGTTCTGCCGATCTTTTTCTATATTTCTCTACTTTTTCTTCTCCCGATCATTCGCCTGCCTACTCTTATATAACTGCTCTAAAAGGAGTGACTGCAGTCTGGAATAAAAATATGGTGATAGCTAAGAAATCTGAGCCCAGCTTCATAACAAAGATGAAGTCAACGTTTCGGAGCACTGCTCCTTTATAAGGACAGAACACACGACACAAACAGGTAAATAACTAGAAAAAAACATTTATTTGTGTGAGTTAACCGCGTGGGAAGACATGTGGCTCAGTTTTATCTGTTATTGATATTGATCATAAGGGTCTGTAGCCTGGGAATGGTTGATATGTCGGTTGAGTGCAAGTGTACCTGTTGTGAGTGCGGGTGTACCAATGCGTGCAGACCAAACTGAACATCGGAACATCCAGTCTGGAAGCATTTGTGGTCGTCACCGATTTCATTTACAGCTATACACAGTTCTGTCTCTGTCTCTCTGCTCTCTCTCTCTCTCTCTCTCTCACACACACACACGCACATTCCAGTAAATCTGAAAGAGCTTTTAAGTGTGTTATGATTTTTCTGGCGTCTTGTTGCCTACCCAATCGGGAGGTAGAGCAAATTGTTACGGCCGACCCGATTGGCTCGCCAAAACAGCCAGGAGAGACCGCGCAGTGGAGCTCGTGGAGCTGAGAGACGTGGCGTCTGCGGTATTCCTTTCCAGCATCGTGAAAGTGAGTTTACGTACAGTGTAGGAAAGTAAGACACGACCGTAACTCAAAGCTAGTTGAACAGACGTAGAAGAAAGTAAATCAAACTTGTTGATTGGTCGGTCTGTAGAAACCTACGGTTATTTCTTGTGATTGTCGGTCGATCTTATTGTGTGTTAAGACGTCGGCGTGACGTCATTTTCAGAGCAGATTTAGTACGGAAAGGATAAAGTTTTCTTTGTGTTCACCGATTTGAATTATCGGTACGGTAAAAATTCATAACCCGGTAAATAACGTGTGCGTGTAGATACGTATAGCGCAGTTGGGATGAATGTATGAGAGTGCGAGTGATTGTTCTACATATGTCAGGAGATGTATATTGGAGCATCATTCATTGTGTAGTAGAATACTCTATGTTGTAACTGTAAATAAATAGAATACTGTATTATCGCTGCCCTCTTTTATTAAGTTGTGCGCGTGACAAGCAAGGGGGTGGGGGCTCGAGCCGATTGTAAATTGACGAAATTAGGCAGCGATCACGTTGTTAGTTTTCCCCCTTCTTAACACAGTTTATGTTGTTGTAACTCTAGTTAACGGGCAGACTAGCAAAACACATAAACGCCATACCCCTAGACACGACAGAGACAATACCACGACAAAGTGAGTGTTTTGAAATCCCTTGGTAACAAAATTCCTTTTCCCCACCATAATCCATCACAGGAAAAAGAACAAGATGCCAGCAGAGAAGCAGATGAACAAAAGATTGGGTTGCTTCCAGATCGCCTGAGCAAAGAGATGTCCAAAGAGCCATGTCTCAGAAAAGAGACAAGAGAGGCAAAGGAAGAAAGTAAGCAATTATGGACGAAAGAAGGGGGTGGGGGGGCAAGATATCTGTGTCATCAAAGTAGTCCGCATTGAGCTACACCCTGCGCACTGTTGGCTAACAGCTGACGTAATAGTGCTAACGGCTCTTATCGCACCATCACTAGGCCTGTGGTACCGGCTGTTACAGTTCTTTTCCTAACAAAAGGTATGAAAACCAAGTAAGTGAGAAAACTGTAGACTGTTATCAGGCGAGCTGCACGTCTGAGTTCGCGGTGTGGTAGTGTTTGATGGTGACAGCAGTTAGCGGCGCACTAGTGAGCTCTCAGTAATTTCGGAGTACCTGGCAGGTAGCCCTACAGCACACGACACTAGTGGGGCGACTAAAGCACTGACTGTAAGCGGTTCGTCGTAAGGTGCGAAACACACACACACATACAGTCAAGTGCACGTGTCCCCTGCACGCATTCGTGTGTGTGTGTGCGTGAGTATAGAAAGGGAGAGTAGGGGAATCAAACAGATTCGGTTCCACTCAACACAATAGTTTACAAATTTCTCTTGAATATATCCAATGTGTATGAGCGTCTTGCATACACTAAAGTGTTAAAAAATCTTACCTCTAATTGCAAAGTGCCGCAGGCCGGCCAGTGTAGTGTTAAGGTGCGTCGAGTACAGCTGTCGTTCTTTCCGAAACACCTGTCCCCTATAAACAGCGCGGTGTCTTTAGATGTGTTGGTCGTCCTTTCATTTACTCCTGTCCTGCAACCAGTGCCTCAGGATTCACATTTTTATGGGTTGACGCAAAAATACACAAAACCACTCCCACAGGCAACTGTGATGTCCAGAATGGTTCTGGTTGGTGTTCGCTTTTCTAGAACGACTTATAGTTTCCTTCAATCAGCATCTGTGTTACCGAAGCAATGCAACGCCGGTTACTCCGTTCCGAAGACTTTATCTCTCCGCTAGTCGAGGTAAACACCAAATCTCTCCAGCCCGGACCCGTAGTAAGACGCGAAAAGGACAGGTGGTAGCGTCAGCCAGCCAAGACACACCTGGCTGACGACGAACCGACCGACGAAAGGAAAGACGAAAGATGGAAGAACGGAAGGACACTTCTCTCCCCGTCTGGTGAGGGAGAGTGGGTGCAGGCCGCGTTGTACCACCAGCCGATGACACGTCGGCAACAGGAAGAGAAGGAGCCTGCAGTCCGGACAGCGAGAAGCAGCGACGACGGTGACAACAGAGCGACAGCACCGACAGCAGCGACGGCGCAACGGCCTGGCACGGAGGGCGGGTGAGCGGGCGGACCGAGGCGTCCGCAGGAGAGCAGCAAAGGGGAGAGAACCGTCGCGCACCGTGAATGCTGGCAGCGCGCGAGCGTCACCCGAGCATGTTGACCTTCTGTGTTGATACCTGCGCTGATATAGAAGCGCAAACGAGTTACAGGTAGGAAGTAACTGCAGCGCATACACTACAGCTGTAATCCACGGGCAGAGCTACCACAAGCGTATCCCCAGCTTCTCGCTAGAGCGCTGTAGCTGATGGTTGGCGCACAGCAGCTAGACAAACTTAAGTACGATAAGGCAAACCAAGCCACGGTTAATCTTAACCCCCAAAGTGTATACAAACAAAAAGTGTAATAAAACTAAACATCAAATAGCATGTTTACAGTCACAATGAATGCCTGAAAACAAAACACCCCAGTAGAGGTCTAGGCGATGTTTGAAGCCAAGCCGCTAGAGCTTAGGTTTTTCGTCCAGATGGCCCTTATATATACTCTCTCTCTCTCTCTTTCCCTGTTTCTCCCTCTCTCTCTCTCTCTCACACACACACACGACAGACACATTCACATCTGCCAGCTTGTCTTGCATCAACACACTTTGCCGTGCCTTTACGCTTGACGTCATTGAGATTTTGCAGGGCTTGCATTGCACCGCGTCATCTGTTACTATACTGGAACGAACTCCCTTTAGAGTTCCTGCAGTAGGGTTTTACTTTGAGTGCTCCTGCACAAATTTTAGGTTGCCCCTTTCTGGTTGTCGACTCGCTGCCAGGAAATATATATTTACCCAAAGAGGAAGCACAAGAGTGTCAAACCCAATGCTTGATGACAAAAACGCTCTGTGTCTTCCGGAGTGTCTTAATTCTAAATATACCTTCCTAACAGTGTATTCTGTATGTAATGAAACAAGAGAACTAGAACTGCACATACGACTAATACTGTGTAGCAAAAAAATATCAGATGTTCATGTTAAATTCCTCGCCGTGAGCTAGCAGGTTACTTAGACTGACTACAGAAAAATTAAAAGGGTCAAAAAATGTTGACATTTGGAAGGCTTTCGTCTTACTATGCATGTTTGAAATGGTGTCTACTAGCTTGTGTCCACGAGAAAGTTTGCAGCTCAGAATATGAAGAAACAATCTGACAGAAACAATCAAATACAATCTTACATAAGCAAAAGTCTTTGCGCTTGAGTTCTCTGTGGAAAGACCCACATGACCCACAAGTTTTGATACTATCAATACTATTATTATTATTATTTGGCAATGTTTGTTTAGTGAGAAAAAAGAATCGTGGGTTAGGATTAAGGTTGCTCTGATGTTAATTTGAAGCTAGAGATGTTCTGCCATTTTGTGACTTTTTCGTGCCCAGAATGCTGGAAGAATCAATAGACCGCAGAGGTCTGTGAGTCTAACAGGCTTTAAAATGATTTTGACATTTACCACCCATACGCGATGGTCTACCCTAATGTGTAGCGCGTGAAACTGTAAATGTGGAAGATCGGAAAAGGGAACACGCAGGGAAAAAATACGGCTGGGATGTGAAGAAGACCATCGAAGAACAAACGTAACTAGAACCTAAAAGAACTGAAAAAACTAATGTAGTTCCACGTATGTCGAATAACCGATTCGAAGTCGTGTTCGGCAGAACAATGACAAAATTGGAATATTTGTATTCAAACAAAAACTGAATATTTAAAATTCCGATACTCAAAAGTGTATTTTTGTCAAGATTGCGTGACACTTGAGCCCGATTATTCACTAATGGTATATAGATCCAAAGTTGAAAA
Source organism: Lanistes nyassanus (assembly GCA_004794575.1). Taxonomy (NCBI): domain Eukaryota; kingdom Metazoa; phylum Mollusca; class Gastropoda; order Architaenioglossa; family Ampullariidae; genus Lanistes; species Lanistes nyassanus. The sequence continues at coordinate 52,155 of SMGT01011605.1, forward strand.
GCTTGTAATCAATAACACTATTTATCACAATCGCCAGAAATTCATTAAAATGTCATAATGTGTATATGTAATATATATATATAGTACTGTTAGTAAATACTTCCGTTTGGATGAATGTACGGTTCAAATTTGTATTTGGCCTCCCTAAAATCACGAATATTCATATTCGGCCCAATAGTGAAAACCTGGTATTCGCCATAAATAGCCCTAAATGTAACTTAAAGCATGATATGGAGAAGAAAAAACAGAATGAAGGTGGGAAGTATAAGAAAGAAAAAGAAAGGAAGAAAAACGAAAAAGAAACAAGCAAGCAAATAAAAACAAAAAGGATGGAGTGAGAAAACATTGGCGGCAGAAGAGAAAAAAGGAGAGGAAAATGAAGGAGATTGAGACTGTCGATAATGATTGAAAACACCGATGTTGGCGAAAATATTTCCAGCCTCTAGTTATCTGTCTTCTGGTCGAGTGCTGTTAAATTATAGAACATGGCCGCTGTCAGGCAGTTGTCACTTCTGACACCGCTCTCCTGCTGTGACAGCCGTCCTTGGATCACTCACATACGTGCATGCATGCAAAGAAAAAAGTCTTTCAGCATGCGCTAATTCCAGAAGCCAGCTGCCTCTGCTACCGATACAACTGACAAAGTATTTTTTCTGTACAAACCGAGTCACAACAGTTTAGTTGGTCAAGGGTTAAGAACGCGCGGGACGTTCGCTCTCCGTGATTAATCTGTTTCCTCAGCTCAGTCATTAACCCTTTCTGTTTCAAAGCCTTTTGAGGACATTGGTGGCTCAACGGCTTTCCTTCTGGACATAAATGTTTGAAGAGCTGTAATGGTTCATTTAGCTGGAACTAACGCATGCACTCAGCTCCCACACCCAACGACAAGCGTTCTTATTTTCGTAGAAGGGAACTAATCCGAGAAAAGACCCAGCCGTTCCAGAAATCTGCGTACACTTACTGCCGTCCACTGACTTTCCAAAAGCTGAAATATTTTAGCTGAAGATAATGAGCTGTTGCATCTGCACTTAATAATTAACCTGTCTCTTGGGTGTAAGTAATAATTCTGCTCGCTGCTAACGGGCACCTGGAAATCCACTTAATGCGATTTGCGAGGCTATTTCAGAGTGGCTGTAATGACTTATTACACACGGCGGCAATAAAGTATCAACTAAACTAACACATTACAGATGTGTACGATTAACATTGGAGCATACCTAGTTAATGAGGTCTTACGTGTGCATTAGATGAACGGCTGAAAGAGAACAGACCATAAAGGGTTAATAGTCAGAGCCTACCTCCTCCCCCAGCACCCTTTCATCACCCCCATATGATACCTCCTACCCTCGTCAAGAAATGGGCTTTGTTGCCGACTTGATGTAAAGCAACAAGCAACGACCAGAAACAGTTAACAACAGCAAGAGTCTATTCGAGCAGTCTATTCTACCCGCTGCCAGACTGCAATGGCAATGCAGAACGCAAAATGTCATCTGGGACAGTTCCCTCCCTGAGGATACACGACGTGATATAATGTACTCTGCGGTAACTCAACGCAAATGTAAAAAGCACTGGAACCACTAACAGTACTATAGCGTATAGTCACCATCACTAATGAGACTGACGCTGTTTGTTAGTGCAAAAAAAAATTCAATGTCTTTTGTTCTGTCCCTTTGCCAAACTATAGCACCGGTAGCAGAAGCAGCAATAATGGCATAGATTAGTTCGTGTTTCTGAATATGAGGCTAAAATATCTGAGAATTATGTAACAGAACAAGACCCCCCGCAGTGCAAAGGAATTTTATTGTAACAGTAGCCTCCCCTAGCCAGCAGACTACTGCCTGTCGTAACTTATCTGTCAGTTTGCCTGCCCAACAGCAAGTTGCAAGATCACAAACTTAGGATACATGCGCTTGAATCAAGTTTCAGGAGTCGTTTTAAAGGTAAATTCAAACTGCCATATATGTTTCAAAGAACGAACGTAAAGACAGGCACTTATTTTTAAATATAGAAAAACCCGAACGCTTGTGCAGGACAACCTTGATGTGTTTGTGAATGAAATGTGTACAGAAGCAAGATAATAACGGTGTAAAATCACATGTACTGTTTGTGTTAAAAATTCTTTAATCAAATGAAAACCGCGATAATATACTCGATAGATGTTCAAAAAGAAGTCGCCTTTACTGCCTGCTCTATGGCCAACCCCAACCCCTCCAAAAAAAGGAAGAAAATTGACGATGGCGTGTGCCTAAACCAATTCTTTCATCGATTACTCCCTGATAATAAGGTGGCGCATTTTTTTTTGGTATCAAGAATTGTTAGCACGATCGAGGTGATGTGCACTGTCAAGCTAAGATGAGAAGATACAAAGCTGAGCGCAGGACACTCGGCTGTCTCTCCTAGGCACTGTCCTGCAGCAGCAATATCAAGCAAGCAGAAGAAAAGAGATTTATTGATGTTTGTTGTTTTGAAGGCCGACAGCTGCGTGAACTATATCATTCGGAAGAAAAAATATTACTTGTGCAAATTATTGACTCTGACAAAAGCAATAACTCTATGAGATATGTATGTTGTCAAGTCATAGACGCAGTTGTAATCTAACTGTTTGTCAATGAAGATAGCTTTCTGAAATCAGCAAAGCCCATAATCTGTTTGATGGTAATGTGTATACAAGTATTTCATTAGTAAAAACTGTATCTGTTTCATTCTTTAGTTTGCGCATTGTAGGTGTTCCAGTCAGGAGATCGAGTACATAGAGGCAATAATCCGGAACTTCACTCCCCCTTACAAGCAGAAATTACCTGTTTGATAAAGTCGTTGTCAGGAGACTATCAAAGAAACACCCAGTCCATTGTGTACGTCTGCTGAGGCTTTAGGCCTGGACAGTGTGCAGACGTCCTGAGGAAAGATTCCATGTGCAATCAGGGGACAGAAGCGGTGCCGAGAGTAAGTTTATGCAAAGTGGAAACCTCCGCGTATCATGCCGAAATGATCGCGGGAATTCTCGCGTTCCTTCCTTGCGGACCGCTAGAGGGTAATGGGTTCAGAACTCGTGTCAGGTACACGTACTTTCTCTGCAAGTGGCACCTGTTTACAGGTCTGATCGGCAGGGCTCTCCACCCACTTCTTCCTTCCCATCACACGTCATAATACAGTCTACCTTGCTGACCTAGCGTGAACACAGTAAAGCAATTACTGCCTTGCGCCCACTGGCGTTTTCCAGCGTCGGTACTGCTTCTCTGTGACCATCGCTGGTGGCAGAATTACATACGCATGCGTGAACTTTCGTCTCCCGGGTTAAGTGCACTTGCTGGAAAAACTGTGTCTGCAGAGGTTTCGATGGAAATGACGCTGTCTGGAACTCAACTCAACAAGATGATGACGACGAAGAAAATATCATTCGCTTCCTGTTCCCTCCCTCTCCTCTCCTGCTCTGCCGCTCAGGAACAACTTGGAGCCATTTCCACCATTACTGAATGCACATGTGAAATGTGAAATGTCTGGGTTAACAAAATCATTCCTTCCTAACTTCGGTGGCCTAACAGTTAAAGGCTCAGCTTCCGAGGCGAGAGGTCGCAGGCTCGCACCCCGGCCGAGTCATACCTCAGACTTAAAAACTGGCAATCTAGTAGCTTCCCTGCCAGACGCCTGGCATCACAGGGAACAGAACTAGGACTGGTTGGCCCGGTGTCAGTATAATGTGACTGGGTGAGACTGAGGCCCGTCTTGCGACAGCAGTCCCAGTGTGCCAACAAGTTAAAAACTTGTCTCCAATATCACTGTCCTGATATGCACCTCTTTTGCGGAGGGACGTTAAGTAAACAAACAAACAACCAGTTCTTCCTAATTTCCTTTGTTTCCTTCTTTCTTTCTGTTTCTTGCTTACACTTTCATCACTGTCTCCATCCTCTTCTTGCAAAATTGATGTCATTCTGAATGGAAAAATAATTGTGCAAATTAATGGTACGGCCTATTAGAATTAAAACTAAATAATTTTCCATTTGTTTAATTTCTTCCTCTCTCACTCTGTTACTGTCTCTAGTTTGCAACCACTGCATCCTTCTGCATGGTCTTTTCCGTCCCTTCAATCAGAAAACATGACTCTAAATATAAACTACGATCCATTTCCAGAATAACCAGAGGCACAGTTCTGTCATCCTTAGGTTTCCTTCCCAATTCCCTATATTCCTTCCTTGCATCCATTCACCCCACCCACCCACCCACCCACCCCCACTCCTAGCTTTAGGCGCGTGCGTTGTCCTGCAGTTTGCTGCTGTTGCTATGACTACGACTGACGCCAGCTGGCGTGACTGGTAAAGGCTGGCGTTCTAGGTCAAACTGCCGCTATATCCCGCTCGTACGTAGCCGTGCAGTGCAGCAATTTGTCTTCAAGACCTGCTGCGTCATCTCACAGTCCAGACATACCCCATGTTCGTCCGGGGGCGCGCGTCGTATGCACCACTGGTGCTGTACGCTGGTTGGTAATGATGGCGTACTCGCGCGCGCTTGGGTGGCTGTATGCGTAAATGCACGTGTGTGTTTGTACGAGGAAGAGCACCCGTTTGTTTTTGTACATTTTCTGAATGATGTCTAAGGATTTTTTCGTTTATTAAAATAAAAACTTCTTCCGTCAGTGGCCTGAAAATTTACTGGCACTCATTAGCAAGGAGTTCGTCTCGCCTTTTGCTTTTGTTCCTATTTTTTCGTTAAGAAAATTTTTTTATTAGAATTTAATTGTAAATCAACAACTATTGATTGTACAAACTACTTTATGAAATCTGGTTATTTCATCTTCAGAAAGACGTTCCCTTTGTTAATTTCCGAATTCTGTGTCATTTGATTTACCCTCTAAAATATTAAGTCGTTAGTCTAACCTGGAGGGGTGGGGAAGATTTTAATATTGGGCGTGTACTGAGAAGTATGTAGAATGTTCTTTGTACATTACTTACTGCGAGTTTGAGTCATTGCTGGATTTCTGCCTTCTTTGTGAGACAAATACTATTTGCGCTACTCTCGCATTTAGGGTTGCTATGCCTAGTACCACGGAGCGGATGCAGGTCCAGTAAACTGCTGAGGTGAGTGGGTTAGGCATGGGGAGATGCGTTTGCGCACAGAGGAACGCCCATGGTACCGAAAAGCCGAAATGACTGCAAGAGATTTGACGTCACTCCACCCAGCGCCCTCTGGCGTCCCCCTGTGTCGGGATCATACGCTTGCCATAGTCTGTGGCAGTTCTGTACAACCTGGGGTCTGGACTTACGACCGACCTATTTTCTGTGAAGATTGTCCGTACATTCCTTGCCCCAGTTACTCGATAGAGCTTCGTTCAATTAACTTTCCTCTGGCCCTCACAGAAGCATCGGAAGTGAGGCGCGCGCTTGACCAAAGTTTGGGTGAGTGGGTGCGTCGGTGGGAAAAGGAAAGATGTTAGCGGCATATATTTCTCTAAACTTTCTTGACAGCTAGCACACGTCTTTGAAAAGTGTTTTCTAGGAGAGATGGAATGGTCTGCAAGACTATACACACAGACATCTGCGCATGCTGAGTAAGTAGATGTCAAAAAAGATGATACGTTAAACTGATGTGTTAAACGTTAAACACGTGCACAGGGCTGCCCACTTATAGTCGGTGTTAACTGCCTTTGTACAATCTCACCTCCCTTACTGTTCCTGTTGCTATTTCTGCTGCCATCAGCATCGCCGATGTTACTGCCTCTGTACAAAGACGCTGCACGTTTCCCCATTACTCAGAAGCGCGTCGCCTTTGATGACGATGTTGATGGGCGTCATAATTATGAAGAAAAGGAGGGGGAAAGAGGGAAAGGCGGGGGAAAAACAGGGGAGAGCAAACAGGAGAAGAAAAGAAGGGGAGAGAAGAATAAAGGGACATATGATGATGAAGACGGCAACAACGACAGGACTGCCACAGCCATCGCAGCGGCACAACCTGCAGCGCCATGAGGTTAACGCTCATCAAAGCAGTAACCAAGACGCATGCGCAGTGCGGCTGCAAAAAAAACCTTTTGGATTATGCTGGAACTCTTCACACATCGCGGTAGGAAACCTCGATGCTAGTCACGATTCGTGCAACAGCATTACATTTTCCCCCACTTGGGTTCCACCTTAATCGACATAAAAGTCAGGCTTGCTGAGACAGCATATTGTGCGTGACTGGGGGTGAGGGTGGGGGGGGGCGGTAACAAGTGACGAAGAGGGGCAGGAAGAGTGGGCTGGATAAACTTTAAAAAGGAAGAGGGGATGTATTTATTGCTTAACGTCCAGTCACAAACTATGTGCATATCAGGACGGTGTTGCTTAGACAAAGTTTACGTGCTGCCACACGTGGGACTGTTGTCGCAACACGGGCCTCAGTCCCGCCCAGTCACATTATACTGACACCGGGCCAACCAGTCCTAGTACTGTTCCCTGTAGTGCCAGGCTTCTGGCAGGGAAGCTACTAGATTGCCAATTTTTAAGTCTTAGCTATGATTCGGCCAGGATGCGAACCACCGACCTCCCGCCTCGGAAGCGGACGCCTTAACCACTAGACCACCGGGGCGGTCTTGAAAAAGGAAGAGACACCTGCACAGAAAATCTGACATACAGACAGAAACATACCCCCACCCCCCCAAACATTCAGATAGAGACACAGACCACAATCAAAAAGAGAGTGAGAGAAATAGGTAATGGAAGAAAGAGAAAGTTCAGTGTTGCTACAGGTTATTTACTTAACATATAAGTCATGTTTCCTCTCATGATTTTTTAAACTTTATCACACACAGCGATTTCGTATCGTGTGACTGTCAATGTCCTCCGTGGTACATATATATCAGTTTTCTTCCTCTCACAGTACTGTGTTATGCAATTTCCTGCCACAGTACCTTGTGATGCCGTTTCCTGTCACGGTACTCTATGATGCAATTTCCTGTCACAGTACTTTATGATGCAATTTCCTGTTACAGTACTCTATGATGCAATTTCCTGTTAGAGTACCTTGTGACGCAATTTCCTGTCACAGCACTCTATGATGCAATTTAATGTCACAGTACTCTGTAATGCAATTTCCTGTCACGGTAATCTATGATGCAATTTCCTGTCATAGTACTCTGTGATGCAATTTCCTGTCACATTACTCTGATGCAGTTTCTTGTCACAGTGTCTGTTACCAAACTCCATGATGCAATTTCCTGTCACAGTACTCTGTGATGCAATTTCCTGTCACAGTACTCTGTGATGCAATTTCCTGTCACGGTACTCCGTGATTCTGGTTTTGTCACGGTACTCTGCGATGCGCACCAATACTGATTTCACCTAGCATGCTACAGCCTTCTACGTAACATCCATTTATTATCAGTTGTCTTCCCATTGTGTACTTGCTTTCTGTCTCCCTTGCTAGCCTGTTTGTCTGCGTGCCTGTCTGATTGTCTGTGAAAATGTGTATAGATATTCTTCGTGCCGGTTACTAGTTCGTCTTCCGCAGGCTGGGCAGACAGAACATCAGACAGAACCGTTCTCCGTTTTGCTTCTTTGCTTGCAGTTTGGCTGACCAGTGGCCCCCTTTCACCCCCCGGCGGGGGTTGGTTGTGGGGGGTTGATTTTTTTATCGCGACGAGAATAGGAATAAACAGGATGGTTTTTTTCTCTTAATCTTTCTTCTTTCTTGTTCTTTCTCAAACTCACCCATTCCTCCCTCCCTTCCCCTCCCTTCCCTCGCCACCGCCAGCTTCTTCCTGCTGCACGTGCAACCTTTTGTCATCGGTCCAGACGGCACAGCGGGCGAGCGCCCAAGTCAAGGTCGCGGTCTGCATCGTGCGCCCGGTGTGGCCGTCACGCGATAGCTGGCAATTTCATATTTTTCTGCCAGTAGCTTTGCCGCTGATGTCATAACCTGGCCGGTGATCAATGGAGGGCGGGCGGTGCCAAACAAAGAAGCGGGGCGAATTAATTGTCCAATTAATCGGCGGGCTTTTCAGCAAAACCTCGCCTCCCTGCAGGTCCGCAGTCGACTATTGCCAGCCATCTTGCGTTCTGCTTCCTGTGGAACGGGTCGAGATTTCCACTTGATTGTCGCGCCCCCTCTCCTAGTATTGCCATCAGGCTACGTTTGGTGCCACTGTTCGAAAATGTGCCTTGATGCGGAAAAGATGCATATTTATTATGTTGTAATTTGTGTGCTTTTTTTAAAGTTTTTTTTGGTATATAATTTTTAACAAATAGCAAATCCTGCCTTTATCGTTCAGCAGTTTTTCGTTTATGCAAATAAAAACAGCTTCCGGCAATTTGGATTCATATAAAAGAGAACATACGTTTATCATGCAACAGTTTTGCATTTATGAAAATTAGAAAACAGCCTGTGGCAATTTGCATTTATGCAAATGAGAAAACACAAGAATATCGTGCTGCACAATTGCAGGTGTACATGTATATGGCTGCTTTTCGAGCTGTCGACGACAGCTGTAGGGCTTCCGTTTTGGGCACATGCAGGATGCTACAGGCAAGGAATATTGCCTGCTGCACCTGTCTGTGAAACCATTGGTGTTTCGGACTGCTGTAATTCGCATTGTAATCCTAGCCGACCTTCGCATACATTCCCTCTTTCGTCATCATCATCATCCCCTTGTATCCATCCTAAGGCGTACGCTGCCTGCCAGAGTCTTCCAGACATTTTAGTCCTGAGCCAGTCTCTTTAGTTGTCCCCAGGTGTGCCCCATCCTTGGTATCTGGCTTAAGGTCACGGCGCAAGGTATTTCTTGGCAGACCTCTTGTCCTTTTCCCCAGAGGTTCCATGTGAGGGCTTGTCTTGTGGTTCTGGAAGCTGGTTGGCTGAGGACGTGGCTGATCCATCTCCAACTTCTTTGATGGATATTTTCTCCTGCAGGGTGCTGTCTTGCTCGCTGACACAGTTCTTGGTTGCTGATTGATTGGTCGTTGATAGAATTCTGGATTTTCTTAGTGATGGTGACGGAAGTCCTCCGTATCTTAGCTCCGTAGAACAAAACGGATTTCACGCTGATATTAAATAACCTGATCTTGGTGTTGATGGAGATTTTTCTGGATTCCCATATGTTCCTCAGCTGAAGAGAAAACCTGTCCGTGCCTTGCCAATTTTGGTGTGAACACCGGCATTTGTCCCACCATTTCTGTCGACACTTCTGCCAAGGTAGGCCAAGCTTTCCACCTCCTCCAGCATGGTGGGGGTTGGCAAACAGAGTTGTGTTAGTCTTTTCCTTCATTTGCTGTTTAGTGTGTGAGTGGAGGGGCAAGTCGTCAGCAAAGTCAAGGTCATCTAGCTGTGTCCAAAGTAACCGCTGGATACCTTTCCATTTTCGTGCTGTTGATATTTTCATATCCGTCCTATGGCCAGGAGGAACGAGAAATGTGGCAGTAAGCAGCGCTGCTCACTCCAGTCTGTACTTGAAAGACCTCAAGGAGGTGATTATCATAGACCACTCAGCAGGCCATTCCATCACATGATTTCGGATGATGCTGATCTCTTCGTGTCTTCGCAGACTACAGAAAGAACTCATGTTCAAACTGTCAAATGCCTTCTCGTGGTCAACGAATTTGACCTTGTGGTGAGTTTCACTCCAGTGACTGCTGTACGATGATACGCAACGTTGGGAGCTGTTCAGTGCAGGGTCTATCCATGTTGGGAGCTGTTCAGTGCAGGGTCTATCCATGTTGGGAGCAGTTCAGTGCAGGATCTACCTATGTTGGGAGCTATTCAGTGCAGGATCTATCCACGCGAAACCCAGCCTGGTGATCTCGGAGCTCTGGGTCTACGTTGTCCTTCAACCTGTTTAGGAAGATTCTGTTGGAAGCCTTGCTTGGAACTAACAGCCGTCTTACTCATCTGAAGTCTGAGCAGCAGCTAAGATCATCTTTCTATCTTTCTTGATGGCTTAATGGTATTTCCTTCCTTCCACTCTGATGGGACACTTTTCTTCCCAGATCTTCTTAAAGGGGTGGGAGGGAGGATTTCCATTGAGGTTTCTATGTCAGACTTTGACGCTTCTACCGGGATCATGTCGAGTCCCGCTGCCTTGTCATTGTTTAGCTGCTTGACCGCCTTAAGGATCTCTTCTTTGCTTGATATACTGCAGTCTATGGGCAGGTGATGAATGTCTTTCGTCTGCATTTTAGTAGCTTAGAGGTTTTGACCAGGAGGGGTAGCTAACCCTTTCGCCCAACCCTCCTTTCTCATCCAGGCTTGAGACTGGCCACGGCGGAATTAATTCCCTCTTTGGTCTGTGTGTATGCCTGGCTATGGGCCTTTCCTACACGCCTGTCTCGTGCGTGGAGGAGCGCAGCTCGTGCGTGTATGTGTGAGCGACCTAGCGAGCAGAAGAGTGTGAGGCTGGTGGGGGGGGGGAGACTGAAGAAAAGAGGAGGACAGAGAGTGAAAGCTTAGACAGTGGTAAGATGAACTTCATGTACTGCGCTGGTAAAGAAAATGTCAGTCGTGGATGCTGTTCAAATGTCAGGTGGCCATGCGTGTCAATTAAATATTCCTCAAGACTTAAACCGGTCTGAGTTGCAGCTCCACAGAGTCACTTAAGTCATTGTAGACAGACGACCTAACAGCCTACAAACCCCTACCCAGCCTGCAGGGAGGTCTCGCGAGCAATTGTCTTAAACTCCCTGGGCTGGCTGCTTTTGCGGTCATAAGGGTGGTCGTAAGGCCCATTTGCCCTGTGTATTTTATGTCCACCTTTACGAATTAACAGGAGATAAGAACGCTCATGCAAGCCAGCTCTGGAGCCGTATTCATGACCGCTAGTTAAGCCGATCGCGATCACGTGACAAACTATCGGTTAGCGAACTTAAACTATCGCGCGAGATCGCCTTGCTTGCGGGGCCTTTCACCAGCTTAGCTTCACCTTCTGTAATTTCTGTCTTTGTCTTCTTTTGTATCACCTTCTGTAATTCCTGTCTTTATCTTCTTTCGTGTCACCTTCTGCAATTCCTGTCTTTATCTTCTTTCGTATCACCTTGTGTGATTCCGGTCTTTCTCTTCTTTCGTATCACCTTGTGTGATTCCTGTCTTTATCTTCTTTCGTATCACCTTGTGTGATTCCTGTCTTTATCTTCTTTCGTATCACCCTTTGTGATTCCTGTCTTTATCTTCTTTCGTATTTCAAACAGCGTGTTTTCTTTGTCATTCCTTTTTCCAACTCAGTCCGTCTTGAAATTATCGTTGTCCATCTGTTTTGTGCGCTTTATTCTTGTCCTCCCTTGTTCGGCACGGATGTTTCCGATCTGTTTCCGATCATGGGAGCTACAGGTTCAGATCAGTGGCACTGAGTTGCCTGGCCTCTGGCTGCCATTAGTGCCGTACGTAGAAACTTGTCTGATCTTGCTGTCGGCTTTCCATGACTGAATGTTTAAGACTCCACTGGTTATTTTAAAATCCCTAATCTAAAAGTTGCGATAATTGTCGAGCTGAAGAGCGCATCATAATGCTGGGCGAATTTTTTTATTTTGGTCCCGGTTCTATTTTCTGGGATCGTCACGAGTTCTACCATTCCACATTTATTGACCTGTGACATTTTTACCGTTCTATAAAAATAGATTTTTGTGAAAAGTCTATCTAAACAAACGAATGAGATCTTTTCTCTTCGAGTGGGTCGTTAAATAAAGGCTTCGGTTGTCTTCTTTTTTTTTGGGGGGGGGGGGGCGTTTTTATTGCAGGTAACAACGAAAGAAAAAAATTTTTTGAGAAAATGGGCTCAGCAAATGTCGTCACTGGTGTCAAGAATTTAGAAAAGAAAATTGTAAATAATTAGCAAAAGCCGACGCCGAGAGAAGGTAAGGGAACATTGTGACAGGTGATGTGTGTGCAAATGAAAACAGGTCGAGGAACTGGGGACGCAGTACAGAGAGAGGGGGAGGGGGAGAGAGGGGGAGAGAGAGAGAGAGAAAGAGAAGCGGGGGAGGGAAACGAATGTCTGGGTGAAGGCGACACTACAGCTTCTCATCAGCGCACGGTGTTCAACACGCCCACGTCTGTGGAACGCGCTTTCTTTTCTGTCGTATCCGCTGCTGATGCTGTCTGCAAGCGAGACCGGACTACAAAAAAGGTTTTCTGCAGGCAGCCACTCATTCTTCTAGTCCATTCTACTTGCCCGCCTGATGGAGAAAACCCAACACTTCGCCGCACAGCGCGCGTGCACACGCAAGCAGGCGCACTGAAGGGAGGTCAAAGGGCACTGGCTGGGCAACCTGCTGGAGCCTGATAGGATAAGTCTGTACTCTGTGTCAGGATTCAGGATTCCTTTTTTTCACCTGGAGCTGGTGTGTGTGTGAGGGTGTGTGTGCGTGTGTGCGCGCGTACATACCTGCACGTGATCCTCTGCTTAGTGAGTGTACAGCTGAATATTTTAGGAAGTCACAAAATCAGAGACCAAAGGAATACGCTACTGCAAGAAAAAAAGGACCCCGCGAGCACGCACGCGCACATGCACGCATACACATGGCCTTCTCCGCTATCTTACCCGCAGAGATATGCATGCATTCACCCCACACACACACACACACGCACGCACACATGCACGCACACATGCAGGCATGCACAAATCGCCTCATTATACGGTAGCGGAAAGGTCGGAGACTACAATATGGGTGAGTATAATGGGGTCTTGCCGCTTTCCGAGATATCGATCTCACTGTGTGCTGTGTGCATGAAGTGCGAGCGTTTGTCTTCTGTCTGCTGTATGAAATCAATGCACGCTACACGACAGACCCACAACAAGCGAACACCTAGCTTACTAAGCTCTTTTCCTGTCGCGTACAGGTAGTGCAGTGTTGCTGACAACGCCAGAACGGATCGATGGCCCTTTTGACAGTCGAGCGATTTGCTGTTGTCGTAGACCGGAAAGTCACTGGGCGTGGCGCGGCAAGTCCTTCCCACTAAGTCGGTGCACTTTAGTAAGTCAAGTCAGTCTTCGCCCCTGACTTCTGACCTTTAGCAGGTCCTCGACAGCTCGAGGTCGTGAAATGACACGCCCGTTGCCAAGGGAAACCGGAACGAAGTCGTTTCATTCTTGAAGTTTAGTGAAGACACTTTGCGCCCAATGCTTGACATTAAGCAGCGCTAGCAGTGGCTTCCTAGTGCATGGTAACCGTTTTGGTTCGGACTGTGTGTACACCCACCCACCCACCCCACCACCACCATTCATCACGTGACCACCCGGTTTCAGTACATAAGATATCGAAACTGCAGAGAATGTCTTTTTCAGAATCACTGTTCCACCTGTGGGTGATGCGCACGTCTTGCTATCAGTCATAAAAATGACGGGAGAAGCAGTTACGTAAAAGTATTTCAGACGTTCCTTATTTCGTAAACTTCCAGAAAACCACCCAAGTCTGAAGTTTACTTTTTAAAATTTATTTATTTAAATTATCGCTGTAAAATGGTGTGTGGATAAAGTTCTCCTAACTTTAAACAAACTTGTGTTATCCAGCCACACACCACGACACGGAGACATCATCAGGCGCATTAACAGGTTAACAAAAAAAACCAGGTAACGCGAGCTTATCACGAGCTTCACATTTAGCTATCTGTTACACTGTAAACACTGCGTCTCGACACCATCCCATTTAGTGACTGTTCGTAAAACTCAAGGCAGAAATTGAGACATGCACACCACATTCTTTGATAAACGCCTGATTTTGTGACCTACACGAAGTCGAAAATAAATGATTTTTGTTTAGTGAGCCGGTTTTATTATCTAGCCATCCGTGGTTTTGTTACTGGTTTGTCAAAAACCAAAATCTTGTCCTAGATTTTATGGGAAATATATCGCTTGACAAAATTGTTGGTGCTGTCATCGACCTGAGAACGAAACGACCCTTGGGTTAAGAAGGGTCGGTGGCCATTATATCGCACGACTCAGATTTTCTTTTGTTATGCTGGGACCGCAAAAATCTGTATAATCCATCCCCCGTCCTTCTTCGGCTTGAATCTTCTTTTATGTTTTGAATTGCTTTTAAAATATTGAGAGATGTGTCTCTTTTCAGATGCCGTACATTAATCAAATCTTTTACATGAATTTGGTTGCCTTAATTTTTTAAGTTTCAAGTTATGGATTTTGCTTCATTCTGCGCTGGATGTTCACTGGTGTTATAAAAACAAGCCCGTTTAGCTTAGATCTTTTGGGCAGTACTGTATTGTTACTATACACTGTTACTCTCGCCATTCAGTGTTACTATCACTTGTAACTGTTATTCTTGCTGTGCACTATTACTGCCGCTATACATTGTTACTTTCGCACTTCACAGTTACTGTCGCTATACACTATGACTGTCACTTTTCACTGTTACTGTCGCTGAACACTGAACTATCGCCATTCACCTTACTGTTACCATTCACTTCATTTTCTTAGGGTTCTGCATGAGCGAGTAGAAGGAGCGAGTAGAATGAGCGGGTAGAAGGAGCGAGTAGAATGAGCGAGTAAAAGAGCTACGAAAAGAAACGTCATGTTAGTCGACAGAGGACCGGAACTTCCAATCGTCCCTGCCATCCACTCTGTATGAACGTTAACAGTATTCTCTTCGATAAGGAAGGGGACTTAACTGTCGTGTATATATATAGAGAGAGAGATGCACTTTCCTAACGACTTATGGTCTATGTACACCATCCAGTGTTGAGTGGCCACCTAACCCCCCCCCCCCCATTCATCCGTGCATCCATTCGCTGACAAACTGCTGTGATGGTAATGGCATCACAAAAGTAGGGAGTGGGCATTCGGAGCACATAAATCCTTAGGCCATGCTCAGAACAGTGCCAGATGGTAAATTGCTGTTTTCGTGCGCTGCAGTCTAGGTGTACAGGCTGAGCTAGGACAGCGTTCCATCAGTGATTGCACGGTGGACTGCAGGACAGGACAAACATTCGGCGTCATACTCTGTCTGTGGTGCTCTGGTTGGGGGTGTGATCGTCAATAACGATTTCGTTCTATTTCTTTTTTGCTGTCGAATCCTTTTCCCAGCTATTTATCATCAATTTGTTTAGTACATAGAGGTGGCGGTGCGTACCGGAATATCGGTAAATACAGTTATGGTCTTATACCGGTACGGGTCATTGTACCGATAATAACCGCAAGGGACACAATCAGGTTAATAGTAACATATCCGTATCGAAGAAAAACATGCAGACGATATGCTACACAATAACCCATTGTCAAGTGAGTCGAAATGTCTGCAACCGCTCTCACTCTCACTTTCTCATTCGCTCGCTCGCTTTCTCGTGTGCTCCGAAGATTAGTGTATATGGAAACCATACAACAAAGTTTAGTGGAAGTTGGTAAAAAAAAAAACAACCCAAAAAACTTTCCAACATATCTAAAATGACAAGTTGATTTATGCTGCTACAATAGACGCGTTTTAAAGTAAAATTTGAAAATGAATATCGTTATATAGTCGTCTCAGTCACCTGCCCTAGGTCGTTGAGAGAAGATATATAGGATGCAGCTTCCGACAATCTTAAACATCCTAGAGTGGCTTGGATGAGCGTTCGTAGCTACTCTTCCGGTCAAGTGACTCGGCTTCTAGACAGGTTTCAATGTTCTTACTGCAAATGATGTTATACTAAAAGCGAAAAGGGAATCATATTTAAGCAAGATGATTTTTTACATCTCAAGCTAAAGCGGCTGTAGAAAGTTTCGAATCTGCTACATTTCAAATAGCATTGTTTAATTAAAATTAAACAGATTGTATCCAGTAACATTCGTAACATTCTCCCATGTCCTAAGGCTGTGTGTGATCATATTCTCAGAGGAACCGTCTACAAAGATATTCTCACCTTCCCAACAACTATATTCGAAAAACTACGTATCAGCTATCTTGGTATACCGTTAAACCTCCCTTATAAGACCTTACCCTATACGACTTCCTCCGGCATACGACCCAAAACTTTTTGACGTGCATTTACTATATAAACGACCTCCCATTTACGACTCCCTCCTTAACCCGACCAGCGACCAAAAACAGTGGCCGGTTTTGCGCAGTATACGACTTTCCCTGGTAGAGCGGAAAAAGGTTACCAGACTTCTTTTTGCAAAGACTAAGGAAGAGTGAGGGACACAATTTTTCTGGTGTCTATTCTTTCACTCTGCGCGCGCGCGCGCGTGTGTGTGAGAGAGGTAGTCACTAAGAAAGGGAGAGAGATAAGAGATACAAAAAGAGTTGGCCAATGTAAAGAGCATTGTCTTTTTCCTACAGTTCAACAGTAGTATAGCTTATCAATCAAACGATCCTACAAATGTTCTGTGACGTGTTATTCGGATGCAGTGGAGCTCTCAACACAGGGTAACACACACTGGCGGGCGATCATACCCAACATGCCAGACATGGGGCAAGTCATTCTTAAACAACTAAAACCTTAAAATCCACATAAGAACACATAAAGGCGACAGTCACTACACGTGTAACAAATGTGGTAAAACATTCAGGAAGAAAATAACCCTCACTATGAACATGAGAACACATACTCTCGTCCATACACCTGTGGCACGTGGCAAAACATTCAATCATAAAGCTACCCTCACTATGAACATGAGAACAACTGGCTACCGTCCACACATGTGTGTCACTTGTAAAACTTTCACCCCAAAAAGTCACATTACCTCGAATATGAAAAACCATACTTTGGACTGTCCATACATATTAAACACATGTGATAAAACATTTATACATCTAAACAGTCTCACTAGGCACACAAAAACAAATACTAGCTACAGTCTCCACAAATACGTCTCCTAAAGTGCTTTGCTCAACAGACACATGACAACATATATGATAACCAGCACTACGCGTGTCAAACCGTATTCGTACATAGTGGGCAACTGGAGAAAAAGACGAGCCACCTGACAGCTTACAACAGACTCACACAACCTGGAGCGGTCTGCCTCGGAACTATGAATGTTAGCCGGAGTATAGAAAAAATCTCTCTCGTGCACCCAACTCTCACACTAGCAATCCCTCCGATGTTGAACTGGAAAAGAAATGAGATTGGCGGGATTGAGGCAGCACAGTTCTTCCAGATTTATTGATTAATGAAAGAGTCATCCTTTCCTACAATGCTGTTTTTTCGTAATTTATCTGCAAGCAAAAGGACGACTTTATGAAAAATGTAGTTGTGCTGGAGCTCAGGATCCTGTGAAAATAACATTCAATTATCAGAGCAGAAGCAAGAAAGCGAGCGCGTGCACGTGCACACACACACACTCAGACAGGAATAAACATGTAAAAGTAAAAACGAATGCGCGCGCATACAAGCGAGCTTCCACGTCTAAATAAGAAAGGAAGAGAAGAGAGCAGGAGGTGGTTGAGATTATTAAATATGAAATGGAAATGTCGTTCTTCCGTCTTCAGCTCAAGGAACCCTAATCCAACTACATGCTGAGAGAACCAGCAATAGCGTAAACCGCTACAAACAAGGTTCTCGCGCTTTCTGTGAACACCAGTGATAGTTTGGGAACAGGCAACTCTTGCAACATCCAGTAGATACAGTGCAGCCATGAAGAATTTGTGCAGGATGTAAGTAACGTTTCTGAAGAGAAATTTACCGCAAACAACGGACAGGCAAAAGCGTAAAGTTTTGTGGTTCGTTTTCGACCGAAGAAATGGAATTTAAGGAAAGTGTTTCAGGTTTAACACTTTTGCTTGTTTCATTCTGCGCGAAACTGTGGAAACAGCTATTGTGTAAATCTTGAAGGAGGGATTAGGCAGCAGTTTGTTGAACTTTTAACAGAATAAAATGATAAAATTAAAGCAAAGGGTATGAAAAAAACTTTAAGTCTTATAATTTGCATGTACAGTAAGGGAGACAGGCTTGGGAGGTGGTGATGATGGATGGGAGTGTACGTAACATCCTCAAAAGGATTTCCTCTATCAATCATTTCTAAAATAAAAACCTCGTGGGCTTTTTCTTTTCGTGCGTATTTGGATGCGTGAATGCGTGTTATTTGTGCGTGCGGGATCGTGCACCTTTGGGTGCATGTGCATCGGTATGTGTGCTTGCTTAGGTGTTCGCGCGAGTGAGAGATTCTGTTCTAACAATGTAGTTGCAAGTTTCCAAGGACTAGCAGATGATTTACGTATTCCGTGAGACGTTTCTCAAAAGCGGTTTATCATTTGTTTTCTTTGCTGACACATACATACACGCTAAACCGCACGCGACCTCGCATCTGGGAGTTGGCTGGGTGCATGTGGGTGGAAATTGGAGCTGGACACAACATGCCAACATTATTTCAAGCGTATTCTATAGACTTTCAAGGGGGTGGTTTGGGGAGGGTCCTGAAATGGAAGCTGCATGAATATGAAGCTCACAGCTGGGCACGGTGTTGGTGTTCCATAGAGAGTCACAGCAAAGACCACAGTCTCCAATTAGTGCGTGTGGGCGTTGTGGCACGCGTGTGTATGCGTGAGGGGGGCTGCAGTCATTGGGATTCTGAAAGATGTCAGGCCGAGGGAAAAGTTTTAAGTCTGCAAGTTTGCAAAGTCTACAGTTTTTGCTTTGAAGAAACCCTGCTTGCCTTTACAGCAAGTATACCTGTCTATCGATATAAAATACTGATATGACACTGAAATAGCAATCTGCGCACCTGTAGGGCATTCTGCGCCGGTACCCACCACTAGTGGCGCAATTTGCTGCCAATCCCACCTTTTCGCGCTTCAGCTTCCAAACCCATTCAGATGTCGATAAATTGCGGCACTGGTTTCTATTCTAAAAAGGTGGTATTGTTCCCTTGAAGATTCAGGCTTTAGTTTTGACAGTCTGCACCATCAACCACCAACATCACCACTGTTGCCACCACCACCACCACCACCACCAACAGCAACAACAACAACAGCATCATAATTACCCTGATCCTCATCAAAAGTCTTTGTCTTCGAAAGATTTTTTTGTCGTTGTCTTTTTCTTTTCCCTGCTCATCAGCCTGAATTAGATCAGCCTCACCTCGTCTCGCATGTAGGCTGCGTTCCTCCAGTGCCATCAGCGTCCAACGCATTCGGGGTGCCGGCGGAAGTGGTGAAGGGCAGATGACTCTTTTGCGGATTTTCAATTACCCTCAAAACTCACTTTTATGCCTCTCCTCCCTAATGGAAGCCTCAGTTTTTGTGTTTGCTTTCCGAAAAAAATCAGCGCCCGCAACTCTTGCCACCAGCGCTTCGCATTATTTTTAAACAAGCGGCCCTGGAGAGATACAGACAACCTTGCTGGTTGATTTTCGCACTTTGAGGTCGAAAACGGCACAGCTTGCCTGCCTTTTTAAGTGCCAGTCACCCCAGCAGTAATCTATTTCTGACAAGTCCGTCATTTCTTCGCAAACTAAAACGAACGTGCCTGCGTCAGCTCACAAAAAATGCACACGAACACGCGCACAAACTATATTCAACATATCTCTATCTCTTCTCTGGTCATTCGTCCATATTGTCCTGCCATCTGTGTGCACCACACCTCTAAACATACCAAGTCATGACCTACTTGATGCCAGTGTCGCCAAGAGTGTTGTGGTAATAGTTGTTGAAGTTGCTGGCGGAGTGGCTCTAAGTCACATACAGAGGAAATATGCGTATTTCGCAGGTGGTATCCCATGGCTCTCGTGTCTTGCTGCCAACGCTCTGCCACGGAATAACCCTAGGATGAGGATGCATTTGGCAGGATAAAACATGTCTGGCCGAGGGAGTAGCTGTTTGCTACTAAAGTGTACTGGGACACAGGTTACAGGCCCACAAACGAAGCCAGCTGAGGGAACAGAATCAGGAATTCTCAAAATTTGATCCTATCGCTGATTTAGCCATCAAGGACGGGAAAAGAAGACTCCAGGAGAAAGAGAAAGAAATCTCTAGTTAAGGGACAATCAGATGTGTGAAATGTGATGCAGTAGTAGGCCTATATTTAGGGCCGTGATAAAATTATTTCGTGTACTTGATGCTACGATCTTGAATAGTTTTTTTTTGGGGGGGGAGGGTGGATAGTTCGTTGTCTCTGTAATATGCGTTTACGCAGAGAGGAGATGTCCAGTGAATGACGAGTGTCCGCATTTCAACAGATCTAATTAAGCCCCTTTCCTCTGTCCATAAACGTCCATGCCATTGTTATGTAGTGTCAACTGTTTTCCTTCTCCTGTCTCATATCTCTTATGTTAGAGATTTCAGCACGCAGTTGTAACAGTTAAGTTACGCAGGTCAATTGGATTTGTAAAAAAAGATGGCGCCTGGCTCCAAGCTACTTGGCTTGGTACATACCTACGTTTCAGTGCTTCATGCAAAAACTTGAGCGTTTATGAAAAGTTTTCATATACATCTTCGCAGTTACTAAGAGCTTCTGTCATTCGTCAAGATTCAAAATTCTGGCATCCTTTTTTTTTTTTTTTTTTTTTTTTTTTTTTT